>BLKR01005665.1:0-75025 GCA_011170035.1 Teleogryllus occipitalis | reverse complement strand
GACGTTCTTATGACAAGAAATAAAAGAGGTCATCTTCGTCAACATATTAGTTTTATTAAAATATTGGGGGAATTCTGATGTGGTGTTGTTGACGTTCTTATGAGAAGAAATAAAAGAGGTCATCTTCGTCAACATATTAGTTTTATGAAGATATTGTGGGAATTCTGATGTGGTGTTGTTGACGTTCTTATGACAAGAAATAAAAGAGGTCATCTTCGTCAACATATTAGTTTTATTAAAATATTGAGGGAATTCTGATGTGGTGTTGTTGACGTTCTTATGAGAAGAAATAAAAGAGGTCATCTTCGTCAACATATTAGTTTTATTAAGATATTGTGGGAATTCTGAAGTGGTGTTGTTGACGTTCTTATGAGAAGAAATAAAAGAGGTCATCTTCGGCAACATATTAGTTTTATTAAGATAGCAGTCTACCGACTTTTGCCGAAAGCAGCGAGACTGACGATGACGGCAAAGCCGTCGAAAGCCGGCTATCTTAATAAAACTAATATGCTGACGAAGATAACCTCTTTTATTTCTTCTCAAAAATATTCGTACCAACACTCTGCACGAAATGCATCGCAGAATGCGAAACATGGAAAAAGAGAAACAAAACGAATATGAAAACAAAACGGTGCCTGATCCAAATTTGCGACTCATTTGTTCTAATTACAATGGTTTTAAAAATATTACTGTTGAGCGCGCGCATGAGCACGCACGGACACGCATTATGTTCTACATATTTTTACGTACAGTTTTATGTATATACAGTTGACTCCGGTTATAGCGAACTCGGATATAGTGAACTCTCGGTTATAGCGAACTTAAGTCACTTGTCCCGTTTCACTTACATAACAAATAAGCATAAGAAGATTCAGTTATAGTGAACCTGAACCTCGCTTATAGTGAACGTACGAAATACAACGTCCTGGAAGTTAATTGGATCTCTTATGTCATTAGGTGATTAAATGACCTTCGGAGAATGGGACGGTGTACCAACAGTGCAAGAGGCATTGAAAGGTGTCAAGACTGTATTAAGATTCTTAGAAATAGAGGACAATGTAGAATCAAGTATGGACAGAGACCGAACTCGGGCTGAAGAAGGATCTAGAGATGAAAAATGTACGAAGCAAACAATTGAAAATAATTGATTTTTTAAGGACAAATGAAGATATTGAAATTTTCAGTTACAGCTGTTAATGAATTTTGCTATATCTTTATATTAATAAAATCAATCATTCACAAAATAATACGTAGGGGAGATATGGACCGCGTTACTTGAACCTTATTCAGAGAAACAGGCGGAAGACACTCTTCCTGCGTGCAATGGAATGAGTGCCTGACATCAAGAAACTCATCGTCATATCACTTGGCCCTTAATATTTGATTCTCGAATGGGCATCATCAAGGCTTAAAGAGATAGAAGCGAAATGAATTAGTTTAAATCGTGACGAGAACAGTGAAATCAAGAGTTTAAGGATGATACATCTATGTGTGTAGTTTATTTTACCTTTCAATATTTAATGATTTATTGTAAATGAGAGTAAATACATATTTTTAATTCAAGAGCGAAAAAAGGTTAGACTCAAGGGTATTGTAACATTTGAGTGAAATAATCCTCGCAAATGAATTATTTTTACTGTAAAGGACCGTATAAGTTTTTTACCTTTTGCCTGTGCAATACTTTGCTCCTTTAATTTATGAAGTTTATTTACAATTGTAATTACGTATTTAAAATATTCTTCCTCTTATTTGTAAATGGCCAATTTCTCGTGCAATATAATTTCCATACGAGACGTTCCGATGTAAAAACTCTGTATTTGTTTATACAAAACATATGTTAGAGTTCAGAGAACTTGAAATTTCGGTTACATGACGTTAATACTTCAGTGCATCTCCTTGACTATTCAATTAAAACTAGGTCCCAAAATTGGATTAAAATTCCAGTGTTCTAAATATTTCATAAAACAATGAGTTTGTGTATATTTACAAATAGTGCGCGGACATAGTGAAACACCACTTCAGAAAAAGTTGAATTCACCGCGCTTAAGGAAAATAATAGGCCTATATACTTCCATTTGTTGGAGATGATGGGTAATCTTTCTCCAACGTGCTAGATGCTAGATAAAGTTAGTGAAAGATAACCCATCATCACAAACAAATGGGAGTATGTATTATTTCCCCTATGGGCCTGTACATTAAAAATGTTCTGTAGTGGCGCTTAGTTCATCACGGCTGTACGTGCGACAAATGTTTCTTACAAAATCTTTACAATACATTAAATTTTTTCTGAAGTGACACTTAGTTCATCAAAACAGTACATGCGACAAATATTTCTTACAAAATATTTACATTACATTAATTTTTTTCTAAAGCGGCGCTTAGTTCACCACGGCTGTACATGCAATAAATGTTTCTTACAAAATGTTTACATTACGTTTACATTTTTCTGAAGTGGCACTTATTTTACCACGACAGTATATGCGACAAATTTTTCTTACATCTTTACAATACATGAATTTTTTTCTGTTGTGGAGCTTAGTTCACTACGACAGTACACGCGATAAACGTTTCTTACAAAATCTTTACATTACATTAATTTTTTTCTGAAGTGGCACTTAGTTCACCACAACAATACATGCGACAAATGTTTCTTACAAAATCTTTACATTACATGAAAATTTTTCTTAAGCGGCGCTTAGTTCACCACGTCTGTACATGCAATAAATGTTTCTTAGGAAATGTTTACATGTCTCGAAAACAATACTTATTTCCATTTTTGACCCTCCGTTCTTCGAGGGGGGCCCACTGTAGTGTCCGCGCCGCGCCGCCGTCGCCTCCCACGCCGGTCGCGCCTCGTCTGTCGCGTTCCATCGCTGCGGCGCCGCTGGGTCACGCCAGCACCATCTATACCCGGCTCCCGGAGCGAAGGACAGCGCGCGCGACCGCTGCACGTTATGGCCGAGACGAGTCCAGCCCTTTTCCGCCCCCTTACATTCTTCACAGCCACAGTGCTGCAGAGCATTGTTGGAATGGTCTCTCTATTTAGAAGTCTAAGTTAGGATCTTAACTAGAAAGTAGGCAATTTAATTTCCTCAAGTGACATTATAACAACCTTTTTAATAATTAAGAATGGAAATATCAACTTCCGATTACTTTTTATTGATTCGGACGTTGCTTCTTTTGCTTACGCATATCCCAAAGTAGTCATAGTCATTCAAAATAGTCATATAAACAAGACACTGGCGGCGACATGAATCAAGGCAACTGTCACCTTCGATATTGTAAGAGTATACCTGTATATTGTAAGTTTCAACGAAGTGGAAATTTGGGAATATTTTTTTCTTTAATCATATGTACTTCTGTGACAGTACACGAAATGTACTTCTGCTACGATGATAGCTGTGACGTCTGCATGTGTAGCGATAGTAATGGAGACCGGATTTCACAAAGCCGGAAATTGATAGTATATTGAGGATATAGTATTAGTATTATTAGTATAGTATATAGTATTAGTATATAGTATTGAGGGTATAGTATATTGGAAGTAAAGCTGGCTGCCCCATGTTGCAGATTTACTGCAAAGATCCTCAAGCCTAAAAGAAGCCACTGAGCTAAATTCAAATCGCCTATTTCGTCGCCCAACATAATACCTTATTTCTCCGCTAGATGGTGAAAGGAGCGTAGCCCAGTATTTATACAGTTGCGCAGCTCTATGTTATATACCCTATGACGACGCGTTTGGTCAACGATTCTAGCAATCCGCGTGGCGATCAAGGAATAAATACTACGCCGCCTTTCGATTCGTAAAACAGCATCGTTCTGCTAGATCTAACCAAAAAGTGCTTATTTCTTATATTATATTTTAATTTCCTTATGCAAATAACTGCAATAACATGTGAAGTAGAAGTTTTGAACAAGTTTTAACGAAATAAATTATTTAATTGTAAAAAATGTTGTCCATTGAAAGTGAATAGGGAATCATGAGGAAGGACAGGTATTTCTATACTTTTCATGGAAATATCTGGAAATGTAAGTAATCTTAGTAGTAAATAAGGGTATCAAGAGGTAATAACATTTTTGTTAGGAGTTAATAACAAATTTCCGTCTTTCCTGTCTAAGTCTATTGTACAAGTAAACTACAGAACTCACGGTCCTTTTCTTCATTATTGCTGAATTTAATTGCAGAACAGTGTGCTCCTTTCGATACACGCATTGTCATTGATGTGATAATTGGTCAAGTATAAGAATTCGGTTAGTGCATATCAAATAAATTCCGATAAATGTCAAATGTGAGGTTAAAACTTTGGTTCGATATAATTTTATGTGTTATTTAATGACTTGTCCTTGAAATTCTAGAAATATAAACCCACGAGGTCAAGAAATAATACGAAGTATCTTTTAAGTTTCTAAACAACTCTTAATAAACGCAATTTCACAAACAAATCCTTAGGTTTTAGTCGCGGCAATCCGTAGTTTTACTTAATCTTTACCGGGATCGCTAGCTGTGTGTGCGCGCGCAGCCTAAAAACGAACTGAGCTGTGCTACACTCTCAGAAATTTCTGCTTTAGTTTTAATGTAAAGTACATTAAAGTCATTATCATGTACGCACATTACATTTAATGTAGAGGTACAGGAACATTAATGTACGTGTACATTAAATTTAATGTATACATACAATTAAATTCAATGTAAACACGTAAGTTAAGGTAACAGTCGTACATTAAATCTACATGAAATATAATGTAATTTTGGACAGTGTACTGTATAAATACGTATACTGTAGGAGAGGCCCAAGAATACTTATTTCATAAATTGATTTCCAATGAGTGCGTAAAATCGAAGAAATGAACGAATGATTTAACTCTTATCATTGGGAATCAGTTGTCCTTTTATGAAAGGGAGTTGAATCAGCAGATTACTTCCACTTTCTCGAAACCCTTTATCGACGGCACTTGAGAGCTGTTCTTCTCACAAACTAGTTGGCCGCTTACGGAGGTCCTTGAGAGAGAACTCACCACGTTCGTTAGCGCCTCTGGACCGGAAGGACGCACGTCCACTTCCGGTCAGCGCTGCGTCAGCAACGCGCGCACTTAGGCCCTCGCGGTCACGCACAAGTCTCAAGTGCTGCTTGTGCCGCACTGGGCGCTGCCCTTGTGGATTTTGAAGCTCTTCTTGTTGAGGAAACAAAACATGGTAGACAAAAAACAAGGGAGACGCGTTGATTGTGGAATAGCTGAATGCTGTTGCGGATTTGGTGGTGTATCGTTTAGCGTACCGGACTGTTGTCTCCAAGTTTGCAGGGTTCAAACCCCATCGATGCTGTGTATTTTTAAGGGCGAACAAATCCTTCCTACGCCTTCCTTCGGAGGGAAAGTAAAGCCGACTGTCCCATGTAGTAGATTTACTGCATGTAAAAAAATCCTTAAGCTTAAAAGAAGCCTCTTATTTAAATTCAAATCACACATTTCGTCGCCCAACATATCTTCTTTCTCCGCTAGATGGTGATAAGAGCGTAGCGAAATTTGCGTGGTCAGACGGAAGAATGGGCCCGATGGCCCGAGTCTCGCCACCTAAAATAAGCCATTAACTAAATAGCTGAAGGCGTGATGACCGCAAAAAGGACAAAAATACTTCACATATTACAAGATATATGATGTTATGAATATTATAAAATATTAATTTTATATTTTACTGATACGTTATTTCTTGTTATAGCCTTCGATACAGAACTCGATATACGTTGCATAACTTACCTGGATCGAGAGGATCGTATTACGACGGAATTATGAAAACAGATGAATGATGCTACATGTTCTCTTACGGTGGTAATTATGAGAGGGAATAATGAAAATGAATTATGGGAGGGAATATGAAAAGAGAAACGGATTCAAGTTAACGACTGTATACGTAAATCTGTACGTACACGTACGTACAAATCTGTACGTAAATCTGTACGTAAAATTGTACGTACACATAAATCTGAATACGTATATCCAAATCGATAAAATTAGGTAAAAAAATAAATAAATATTTTATTTAGCACGGTTGTTAATCGGTTCTAATTATTACGGGGCGACAGAACTCAAATCGATCCACTTGAACATTAAAACCCTTAAAATGCTCTTGCTGCATGAATAACTAGAATGCTTCGATAAATACTTTAACGCTTTTGCAAACAATTTCATTCTTCAACATCCAATTAGCACAGGAAAATTACTAACCGTTGATCTTTCTACATCTTATGAACTTCATTTCCATAAATCAGGCAAGAGAAGTTTTCGTCGGACCGAAGCAATAAAAAAAATCATAAAAATGCTAAGTCATAATACCTTCAACTCAATTACTAGAACTCATCCGAACGAAAAATCTAATTTGCTTGAGCTGTAGCAGTATTGGGGTATTTACATCATCGTCAGCGTCTGGAATGAAATAGTTTTTTAATAACACACACACACACACACACACTAAATGCAAATAAGAAAACTAAACAAACTAAACAAACTTAAATATTAAATAATTTAATTTGTTAACGACAAAAAAACTTATCCAGCTGTAAGATATACCGTATTGTCTGCCAATTTCATATTTAATATACACGTTCTAAACAACATATTTGTTAGTTACTAAAACAGTATCACGATATCTATACGGAAGTTTTGCAGATGACGCATAACGTAATATTATGGATTGAACGTATGAATGTTGATACTGGGAACGTATCAATGTCGATACTGGGCGAAATCGATTCTGGAAGTATCAATATCCCAATCAGAAATTACTTTTATGGAAACTAATGCTGACGTCACTGTAATAAATGGGAGCAAACAAAAAGGTTCGATGTCACATTTTTTTAAGGTTTTGAGTGAATGTCGGAGAACGGTTCTTAAAACAAAAAGCTACTCTCCATGCAACAAAGTTCGTTGGCAGTGGCCTCTGTGAAGTGCGTAGATTGTTCTTAAACTGTTAGTGTCAAGAAGAAAAAAAATCCATGTCCAGGACTTGGAACCTCTTTATTTGCTCTTCAAAATTGGAAGCTCATGGACATCTAACGCTTTTTTTCTCCGTTTCTGTTAATGTTAGGAAAAAATATTCCACATCCAAGACATAGAGCCTCTTTGTTTGCTCTTCAAAATGTGAAGCTCGTGGACATTGAACGTTTTTGTTTTCTCCATTTCTGTTAATCTTAGGAAAAAATATTTCATGTCCAGGACTTACAACCTCTTTATTTGCTCTTCAAAATTTGAAGCTCATGGACATCTAACGCTTTTGTTTCCTCTATTTCTGTTAATGTTAGGAAAAAGTATTCCACGTCCAAGACTTAGAACCTCTTTGTTTGCTCTTCAAATTTGGAAGCTCGCTTTTTTCTCCGTTCCTGTTAATCTTAGGAAAAATATTTCATTTCTAGGACTTAGAACCTCTTTGTTTGCTCTTCAAAATTTGCAGTTCATGAACGCCGAACGTTCTTGTTTCCTGCGGTTCTCCAGTGCAATTGCATTTCCTCCGACGTGAGCGGCTGAGAACGGTGGTTGGGATGAAAGAGGGAGAGTGAGAAGGGAGGCCGTCTCCGGCGCCAGACGCCTAATTAATCGTAATGAACTCGTTCCCCCCTTCGCCGCCCCTCCGGCGAAGCGCTGCGGTCGCCTGCGGCAGCCCTGCGAGTTGTCCCCTAATCAGCCTCTGCGGCGTCAGCCCCAGCGCCATGCGGCTCCCGTGCACGGAACAGCCCGCGCGAGCACTCTGCTCTGATTGGAATGCGCTTTCGTTGCCATCGCCCACTTGCTGCAGCAATGGCTCGGCACACCTCGTGCGCATTTGCAGCTTGGATTTACGTCCGCAACTGGAAGTTCTCGGTTTACTCAATCGCATAAGCAAAACATACAGCGGGTCTTCCATCCCAGACGTAAATAGACAGATAGATAGTTAGATAGTTAGGTAGTTAGGTAGTTAGGTAGTTAGATAGTTAGATAGTTAGATAGATAGTTAGTTAGATAGTTAGTTAGATAGATAGTTAGATAGATATATAGTTAGTTAGGTAGTTAGATACTTAGGTAGTTAGGTAGTTAGTTAGATAGATAGATAATTTATTTAATTTGCTTTGGGCATTAAGCCCGGTGGCAAATTCTTTACACTTACTATACATCTAATACCATAATATAATCGTAATATAATAAAATAAATCTCCCTTTTTGTTGATTGTTCACAGGTGGCACTTACGATATATATGATAACTGACATTATGGAAAAATTGGGATGATTGGTTTATAGAATAATAGTTCGTAGCTCTCTCACCTCGTCTTTAAGAATGTTTCTTTCATCATGGTTCATATATTGCGGGGATTTCAAGAAGAGTTGAATAGTAGCGATGAAGTGGCAATAAAATTAACTTGTATGTTTTGGCTTGTACAGCTTATTTCATGTAGATGGTTGTGTCAGACTGCGTTTTTCTATGTAACGTGGATTGTTAGTTAATATTATTACGTCCAAACGCCTCAAATTTAGGCCTGTGGGTCGGCCGCGCTTGACAATATATTCCTTCATGAGAATTTTGTTTGTATTTGTGCCTCTACGCGTTTGCACGTCATCTTGCTCTGGATACACATCTCTATTGAGTGGGATAACATACTTCGCTCCTTGTTCTATCACTTTAAATAGCATAGATAGTAGCGTATATCCATCTGGTTGCAGGACAGCTCATAAAATAATTGATTTTTTTTTTTTCAATTTGTTGCGACCAAGTTGACGTAACGCGTCTCCAAGCCCCTTGGAGGGCGTTAAGCGCTTTTTGCGCTGGGGTGTAATCCTTCATTAACTTTTTGCGCATTTTTGGAGTAATCCTCCATTATCCACTTTATTTGTCTTACGTCACGTCACGTGGCAGTCAATTGTCAAGAGGACCGCCAGGTAGCATCTCCGCGTACGCGCCTCCAACTACGCGCACCTGCGTCATTACCCAGCGGCCAGAATTGGGAAGGAAGAAGGATAGGGATAGGCTTTAGGACTACACTTTCACAGAGGTTGGACTAGCCCTTGTGAAGCAGCCAAACTCGTTTTGTTAGAACAAATTTCACATGAGATTCAACGGGAATCGAACCCGGACTTCAATGGTGAAAGGCTAGCAACTTTACTATGCGCCACGAGCAAGCTCGTGGTGATTTCAAGAGCTGGTTTCAATAGAAGTTGCAAAGTATCCTTTTTGAATTAGTTTTGAGTTGCTAAAACAATTTGTCCCCATGTGACAACGAAGCATTAAGCCATCATTTTGACAACCGATATTATCCGTTATGCACCCATTATTACATTTTCCAACGTCAATCAAAGAAGTAGAGCTGGAAGAATATGTAAAAGAAGAAATAGTAGAAAGAGAAATTCCATATGCTCATTTTTGTGAATTTTAAAATTAGAAATTGACATTCGATGCAGAGAAGAAAGAAATGAAAAATAAAATACTTTTGTGCCAAGTCACTACAACGGCAATTGGCTAATATATGCAGAAATGACTCTGGAAACCATATTGTGGAAATTTTGGAACAATATTCTGGAAAATGATTCTGAAAATTATATTCTGGAAATTATATTTATATTGGTGTTTTTTTTTTGTTTTATTTTAAAGTTATTTCATCTTTCTTATTTCTCAATTTTTATGTTAAGTTCATTGTTGGTTTTTGCAACACACGTACTGTCCATATCTTTTCCCTTCACGTTTCAATTAGATTATTTTGCTTGCTTTCACGTTTTTCTCTTTATCTCATTTCCTTTTTTAAATCTTTTTTTCATTCATTTCCCCTTTTTTCCTTTTAGGGGAAGGTATGAAGAACTGTAGTACGGAGAACTAGATCTTTAATCACGTACTCACGACTGAATAGTTTCTCACGGCTCTTTGCCGTGAGCACGACTAGCATGCGATGTGAGATTTGGGAGCTACAATGATTCTTTCTTCTGTCTGCACAGGGTGTCTCGGAATAAAGATTACAAACTTTTAGGCCGTTTCGAAGAACATCACGCCAATGAAAATGTAATGGGAAATTTCATATAACAATTATACATACATGACATTTCCCTCTGGTTTTTAGGCAACTTTTTATTAATAGATATTTCGCCAGGACACTTTCTGCTGTTCTGTCTATAGTTTGGAAGTTTTAATGTACGTGGCGAACATTAGTGCGAACCGTGTTGCCTAAGATTCAGGAGTATACGAACCGCTTGGTGTAGAATCTCATTATGTCCTCACTCCACGATTTTTTTTTGAAGGAGAAACTGAATTACTTTGCACCCGATACGGCACCAAACGAAAATTTTAGCCGGGTATTACTCCTAGAGTTCACGGCGGACTTGAGGAATTTTTACGCCAGTCGATGCATCTATATACCGTGTGATGAACATATCTCCAAATCTATAAAAAAATAAACATGAAGGGTTTCCTCGATAAGCGATTCAAATGTCACATATATAAATGCATATTACTCCATCATTTTCCTCTGTATGTTTGTTAGGAAAAAGTGATATTTTTACGATTCCTCTATAGGCCCTGGAAGTTTGAAATATATATTCTGCGACAATCTATTTTTAGGTTTACATTCCCTTCACTATTTCCATTGGCAAAGGTGACTCAGGACATGCACTGATGTCTCTGCAGTGTCTCTGATAGGGAGGTACTAGGGTTCGAGTCCTGACGATGGCAGGATTTTCGACACTAGCTAAATAGCTAGGTCGAATTCACCGTCTATGTGGAGGAGAATCCTAGCGGTCAGTTGCTCTGATCTGTAGTTTTCCGTGGTTTCTCCGATCAGCACCATTCGAATGCTGGAGCAGGACCCTAACAAACGGGCCACAGACCGCGCGCGATCTTTCCTTCCTATTCCTTGTCATATCCTCACGCGTTACTTTCAGACACTTGCGAGATTGATAAACTTAGCAGTTGACGCGATCGGAATCGTCAATCAATTCACCTTTTCCTTTTCCTTTTGCCCATTTATCTTCGTCTTTTTGAAATGTTATTACATACACAAGCAAATATTGTTAGTATTTTATTTTCAGAAGACTGGAAATTCTTTATTTCGAAAGTGATGCTCTACTGGAGTTTCATATAACGAAGAGGAAACTACACAAGATACTGAACTTTTTTTAAAATTATCAACTAAGTAAAGTGAATCATATTCCAATATGGGTCTTGGAAAACATTCATACTATATTACAAATGAATTTATTCTGAGTAGTTAAGTAACATTGCTCTTTACAAATAACATATTTTGTACCTTGTAACATTTAAATAGTTGGCTACCCGATACATTAATTTAAATTATAATTTCTATTATGACATAAAATCTCCTGGAATTAATACACTCGTTTTCATCTTCCGCGTTGTTTGTCGTTTGGTTTGCCTCGTCGTATTCCTTCTCACTGTTCTTGACTGTTTATGGTGCATTTATTCTTTCGCAAGTTTCGTTGCCTCACTTTCCCATCTCTTCTCCCTATCATATTTGAAGTGGTTCACGCGGAAATGTATGCATATTTATTTCAATGATATTTTGTAAATATATCGCCACTGAAATATCGTCGCGCGATTCCATTACAATCCAATATCGCTTATCTCCCCTTCGTCGTTTTTCTCCTCACGAACCTTTTCTCGCTTCCTTTCTTTCTCGCGCCATTTATCAGCTCTTGGGATGGAAATTGTGCCTCGAGCCATTATAGACCCCCTTTGTGTTTTAACGGTATCAGAAAATGCGATTTAAAACCAATAAACTTGTGGCTGTAACACCTCATAACCATAGATGGCTTGTGGAAGCCAATAAATATCAAAATAAATATAAGTAATAAAAAGACTCTGAGGGAATAGATAAGGGAAAATTGCACTGCGGTGGAATCTCGTTTCTCAGCTTTTTCTTTGTTTTCTTCTCTATGCTTTACTTTTTATGTTTTTGCGTGAACATTGTAGGCCAGTATTGTTTCCAATCATAACACACTCGAAATTGTAAATAATGGTAAGCTGGAAGACGAATCCTCAATATTATTGTTAGTTGTAGGGTACATTTATATTCGAGAGAAGGTAAACAAATACACTTTTCAGTGTGTACCTTTCAGTTATACACACACACACATTTACCGTGTTTTGGTCTTTCACTGTGACTGTGAGGTGTACCTATGTAAGTTTTGGTTTAATTCTTTTAGGCAAAATTGTGAAGAATGTGGTTTAGCGATTTGAAGAAATCGTGAAAGAAAAAAAAGCTATTTTTGAAATCCTATGCCCTTCAGACTTTTTTTACGATAATAGCGTGTACAACCTTCCCTCAAAACATAGGAACCTCAATTTAAGTTTGAAATAGGTAGTTCCCGGGGTCGCATTGTCACTGCATATAAGAAGCTTAAAAAAGCGATATAATAGAATGAAAACTTAATACGAGAAATAGATACCCCCTCCTCTTAATACTGTTGCAAATCCAACAGTACTTCTTTAAATTGCTGCAAACGTAAGATATAGAAAGAAAACTCTAGTAGGTTTGTCGGTCAAAAAATATTTGTAATGATATACATTTACAATTAGTACGACGTGTGTCTCGTAGTAATGAGGATTACATTAGTACATTACCATTAGTAATTCCCACATAATTTAAGATATAATTGAAATACACGGCATAACTGTTAGCAAGGCAAATATTAGTAACTGATTTTTTATTGCTAATAATGCTTATTATTTATGTGTACAGTGATAGCTCATGAAATCTTTTCATACTACGATTGCAGTCATACAATCAAATTGCCAAACAGTCACACCTCAGCCAAGCTACAACGCGAGTTGAACCAGAAATGACCCCAACCAGTTTAAAACTCCCGTGTACAAATAAGGCGTTTTCACTGTTTTCCTAATCTACGTGATTCAACCGTTTACACCAGCCAACAAGCGCCTATCGATTTCTCTTGAGTAAACATTGGAACGTAACCGTATTAGCGTAACAGATATGTGTGTCCATTGTCATCGCGGGCTCTACAGCATGAGAAGACCAAAGCCCCCTGCCCTCACGCTGCAAAGAGCTAGAAGGCAGGGAGGGGTGGGGGAGGCCATGGAACGTTAGCCACGCGCTTCGACAAAAGAGCAGCGACACGCCTCGCCAGCAACTGGACACACTTCACACAGTGGGCCCAATCAGTTGAATTACGGTATACGTATTTATAGTATCTCAGCCTCTTTTTTTGGATGCGCGCGCATTCAGCCAGCGATCCTCGTGGAGACAAAGTAAAACTACGGAGAGCTGCTACTGAAGTGCACGTATTTCATTGTGACATTGCGTTTCTAAAGAGCTGACTAAAAACTTAAAAGAAAATTCTTATTTCTTGACCTCGTGGTTTTATATTCCTAGATTTTCAAGGGCAAGTCATTAAATAACATGTAAAATTATATCGAACCAACGTTTTAACCTCACATTTGACATTTATCGGAACATATTTGATGTTCATCAACTGAATTCTTATACTTACACATTAATAACAATGTGTGTGTTGAAAGGAGCATACTGTTCTGCAATTAAATTCAGCAATAATGAAGGGAAGAACTCTGAGTTATGTTGTGTTTTACTTGTGCAATAGACCTAGATGGGAAAGGCGGAAAGTTGTTATTATCTCCTAGCAGAAATGTTATTTCCTTCAAATACCCTTATTTGCATTTCTAGAAATTTTCATAAACAGTATAGAAATATTTGTTCTTCCTCATGAGTCCACCATTGACTTTCAATGCACAACATTCTTTAGATTTAAATCATCTTTCCTTATTTTTTTAAACTTTACTTCACATATGTTTTAGTTATAAGAAAATGAAAAAATATATAAAAAATTTACTTTTTGGTTGGATTGAGCACAACCACGCTAAATTACGAATTGTAAGGCGGCGTAGTTTTCCTTGATCACCGCGCGGATTGCTAGAGTCGCTGACCAACACGTCCTCATAGTGCGTTTTAACTGCGCTACTGTATAAATATTGTCGTTGAACCATGTGTGACAAATTCTCGAACTTCCAAGCAATCGCAGGCTTGGCTATTACCTCATTGTCAGGTTGTCACGTGCCAAAAGCAAAATAAGCAGTTGGGGACCCTCGTCGCCAGAGAGACACGTGCTCCCAAAAAATCTTAAAACATTCCAAAAAAGATATAAACATGTTTATATCTGTGAACAAGTTGCTAATGAAATAGTCTACCCTACTACAAAGTTTGTATTTGTATTTATAATTATTTTATGCATTATAGTTTGTATATCTTATAATATGTGTTTGTTTTAGTAAATGTGTAGGATGTTTTTTCGGTGGAGGGTCCAACACCATTTTATGATTGAGGACCACGTTGTACATACATCGTTCCCAGTTCATTTTATAACAGATGCTGTGAATATAGCAAACTGTACCATTCAATCTTTTATCTAGATCACTTAGTACAACGCCATTTTTCAAAAATTTTCTTTTATTATCTGAAGCTAAACCATTCGAAATTGACATCAGTAACTTTAGAACACAAGTTTTATATTTCATGGCCTTCTATCATCTATTAACATTACTTACGTAGTATTTAGCTCACACGTGTTCTAATAATAATCCATGTTCTCCTACTAACTACTAACATAAGATCATTAACCTGACGCATTTCCCGGGATGAATAATTAACTCGGCTAAACTACATTGATTGATTCTTCTCCTAATTCGTATTGCAATTCGTAATTTTCGTGCATACTTATTTTACTTCTACGATAGTTTGATATGCACGGTTTACTTAAAATAGTAATGTCACTCACACTAGATTGTTTCCAACAAAAAGAAGTCTTAATAATAAAGTCGTTTTGGTATTTGTGCCATAACTCATTCGGTAATCACGATTATGTTTTCCCCCCTATGTGCGTCTTTTGACTCGGTGAGCATATTTTCTCTCCTCCACATCTGCCCGTTTTCTTTCTTTCCTTTTCTCTGTCTTGCTTTACGGAGACGGACAGAATTGAGACATTAGCAGAAGACTATTGAGACAGTAGACAATTGAGACATTAACAGAACAGGTCCAAGGGATTAGGCCCATTCAGAAGGGAAATGGCTCTTGGATTCAACCAGGTAGTAAAGGAGTTCAGAGTACAATAGGTGTTCAAACAGCCGGACTATTGCTATGTTATTATGGTAATTGTCAGTACTCATGCCTTATTGCGTGGGTAAATTTCGTCATATTTGAGAATGGTATATTAGTTTAAGAGAGTTTCAGATAATTATATACTGATCGTAAGACGTTATTTTGATGTATTCGAATTTGCTGCCATTTTCATTTACGACACCATTACTTTTGCAACATCGTTCACCGTGATGTCCTTATATTTAAAAATAAATGTGGTCATACCTATTTTACAATAGTTGGTAAGAAGCAGATTGGGAAATGTGCGCCATCTTTATTTAATTTTAAACAGAATTCTATGATTGACTGTTTGTGGCAACTCCTACTTACGTATGCTATCATTCATTACATTTATATTTTTAAAACATGTTCCATTGCTATTTCAATACTTTCAAAGTATAAAAACCTAAGAACAACATCTAATATCCTGTAGAATTTCTTCCAAGGTCGGCAGAGCGAGATCTGACACTTGACGTTTAAGAGAAAATTTCTTCATATTTTGTGGTTTTATATACTCCAGAATGTGCAAGTTAAATGAATAGTTGGGTTTTCTTCTGGCGAACTGTTGTACAAATAAACAAGAGGCCAGCATTTATACACAGAACAATCACGTGAAACACACCCACATGCACACAGAAAGAAATATATTTATTAGATTTCAGGTACACATATTTACTATCAATTATTATTTTTTAGATATTACATAAGTGTCAGAACACTGTCAGAGCAATTTTCGTCTCTTCGGAAGATGCTCACATCAGTGGAGGGATTTGCCAGTTTGATTACTGTTACCAGGAACACTACAAGGAGGCTCCTTCAATGTTCCCATATATACAAGCTTTATTTAAGCTTCATATTCATATGTACAGATTACCCAAGAAATAAACAAAGGAAATACTAACTATGTGTACAGTATTTTCATACATTTCAAATTTCTAACGTTTTCTTTTGCTACACATGTATTTTAATGAGGCTCTAATCTTAACAATTAGCACCGTAAATTACAATTAAATATTTCCCATCAGAAAATTTTTAATATTTTCTTCGGACTATATTTAATATTTCTCTAAGCAATTGAGCATTAACTGGCTTCTCTCGTAATGTTCTGCACATAACCTTAAGTGACCAGGAACAGAAACAGACATATACTAGCTTACTGGCCGCTTGGAGGCGCTAGTGTCGCGCCAGATCCAAAAATTTGCTCGAAGCTGCGGGACTGTTATTCGACTCTGGGCTGTAGTGTGTTGTGGTCCTTGGGCTGTGGCCCGAAGGCAGGCGGCCGTGGGTTCCGCCGATGGCACCGCCCCTTGCGCCGGCCAGAGAGGGGGAGGGGAAGAGGGGGATTCAGGAGGCCGAGGCGCAACAAGTGGCCTGTCACCTGGAGGGCTCTCCGCTGCCACGCCCCCTTCTCCCCCGTTCTCTGGCAAAGGCTGCGCTTCTGCGCTTCTCTTTCTCGTTCTCTCTTCTGTGGAGCTCCGAACGTAAGACAATTCTAGAGGTGGGCTGCTGTGATCGGTAGTTTTCTGTGGTGTCTACAATTACCAGACGGATGCCGGAGCTGTACCCTAACAAACGGGCCACGGACCGTGCGCGATCTTTTCTGTGTATCCTTTCCCTTTCCTCACATACACTTATACCTACAAGCAGTCCGCTACCACACATGTCAGGAGACAGAACGGGAGCTTAGAGCTTGTCCCTGTTGGGGCTAAGTCCTGCTGGTGGGAGATACCTGGTTCAGGGAAAACCACGCAAGCCAACGTGTAGGTCGTCGCCGACTATCGCCATTTAGTAAGGGAAGATCACTGACACCTTTCGCGATAAAAACATACACTACACATACGGGAATAGTGACCTTAACAGTTGACGCGCCCGGAATCATCAATCAATCAATCCATACTTAGGAACGGTCTGAGTGGAACCGTGTTCGGTGGAATTTGCCTTCTGACACCGCTGACAACCGAAGGTTTGAAACGCAGTCACTATAATCGCTGCTCAATCTATGAAATACATTCTATCTTAAAGACTCATAGTCGGCCAAAATACCTCAAGGTTTTCATTGAGGTCACTTAAGTGTCCCTGAAGTGATGGCAATTTTTTTTACGCTAGCTTAATAGCTAGATCGAATTGATATCCTTACGTGATAAAAGGCAGTCGAATTTCTAAATAAGAGCAGATAACGCTATCTGACAACCAAAAGGTTAAACCGCAGTGTTCTGTGATGATGATTATAATTATGATAATGAGGATGATGATGACTGATGATGAGTTATATACTTAGGATTGTGAATGTCACAATCGATTTGTGTTCGACAGTTGTGATCTGGTGAGCACAGCGCTTATAATCGAACATTTTTAATAATTGCGATTGCCGCTATCATACGTAAATCTATAAAATTAAATCTGAATTCAACTTGTCTCAGGCACTGATTTTTTTTAATATTTAAGGAAATGAAATATTCTGTAGCAACGAACCGTCTAAACGACGATTTAAGTCCGTGACTATAGCAGCGAACGTTAAAATACTGGAAGTGGATAATAAATTGAATGGATTTCGGAGTTTAAATATTAGCATTGATGATAAACCATCAAATTGACGGCTAATTGGTGTAGAACAGCATCCTCCTGAAGAATTCAGAACATAATTTATATCAAAACGTTTTTGGTTTCATAGATATTAACAGAACAATTTTTAACTGCCACGTTGCTAAGATATTATTTAATGTGTTACGTGTACACATCAATACTTTTATAGTTAATTTTTATGCAATTTACCATTCTAAACTAGCACCGAAACTTAATGTTTTCACTGCCTTTGTTTTAAATATCTTCACTGATAACACAATATCTTCTCAGGTAACTCACATTTTATTTAAACCATCGTAAGAATCCTCAAAGTTTGTGTCATATTGGTGAGACATTGAAGTACAGCTTGCGGATTCGTAAAACGACACAAAATAATACTTTTCTCGCATCCATTTCTGTCAATAATCAGCTATCAACTGATTTAAGTGTTTGGTAATTGACAAAACCTGCGATAGAAAAGGCTTTCTCACAGAACAACAATACTGTAATGTGATAATTTTAAAAAAAATGCTTATTTTGAAAATTTAAAATTATACTATTCAAATAACAAAATATTTTCTACAAGTATGTCACACGTTCTTTATGGGTTTGGTCTGTTAACTTCTCGGCTTTGTCGTCGCTACGTCTCGAAGTTAACTTTCCTTAAAAATTGTCTTAAAAATTTGCCTTGTCCTTAAAAATTCACTTAAAGAACTAGTAACATACATAACTATGAATATGACGAGAGAATAGTGATAGATGCATTCCTCAAGATTGGTTTACACTATCATTTTGTTGGTGTTCGTTCATAAGCAGTTTTGATTCGGTATCGAAACTGGATGAACAAGAATAAGCGTTTCACACGGACATTTCGTTTCTGCAAGTAATCGTAAAGAAAATATTTCCTCTGAACACCACAGAAAGCGCTGAAAATCAAACAACTCAATATAGCATTTGTGGTGACAAATTAAGTTAGACTATTTTAGGACTGAGCACAGCAAGAGGTGAGATTAGATCATAGGACACTTTTTATTTCTCATCACACTAGTTAGTTAGTTAGTTAGTTAGTTAATGCCTTATTTTACGTGGCGAGACTCGGGCCATCAGGCCCGCTCTTCCGTCTAACCACGCAAATTTCTCTACGCTCCTTTCAGCATCCAGCGAAGAAAGGAGGTATTATCTTCGGCGACGAAACAGGCGGATCTCAATTTTGCTCAGAGGCTTCTTTTAGGCTTGAGGATCTTTCACATGCTACACATGGGACAGCCGGCTTTACTTTCCCTCCGAAGGAAGGCGTACAAAGGATTTTTCGCCCTTGAAAATCCACGGCTTCGATCGGGTTTGATCTCGCAAACTCGGGTACAACACTCCGGTACGCTGACCGTTATACCACCGAATCCGTAGTTGTTACTAGTTACGTCACTAGTTACTTCACATTACAATTCAAAACAATTGAACGCTCCCAAAACTACCCAAAAGTTATAAATGGCACCATATGCATAACTGACGAGGAAATGTTCCGGAAAGTGACGCCAGGAGCGCGGTAGTCAAACGAGATAAAAGCAGTACCAACAAATGAAGCACGGGTGATGTCTTCTGTAGAAATTACATCCTGTCTAGTCCGTCACTTTTCTGTACCGACGAAAAATGATAAAAAAATTACCGTGTAAATCGGGCTTTACGTTCCATTGAATACTAGTGAGTGAAGAGAGTGGAGGTTCCTTGAGGTCACAACGGCGCTTGTGGCAGGCGTGGCTAACGTGCACCCTTCACTTGCCATCGATCATCCGTCAGAGTCTCCTGCCGCGTTCTATGGCGAGTGATCAGAGCCAGACTCTTCGGAGATATGGCAGCAAGCCACCGTAATGCTAATGCCCTTTGGAACGCCAAGCGATGCATCAGGTGGCTGAAGCGTCACCCAATGACCTTCTTCGACCAGTAATCAACCGACACTCATCATTAAAGCTCCATTCTGCTCTCCTTATATATACCGGTAGCGGTAGCTCAGTGCATCAACTGATGTCACTGCAGCGCCTCTAACCGGGAGGTCCTAGGTTCGAGTCCTGACGGCGGCAGGATTTTCGACACTAGCTGTTCAGCTAGGTCGAATTCAACTGCTGTCTGGAGGAGAATTCTAGCGGCCGGCTGCTCTGATCGGTAGTTTTCCGTGGTTTCTCCGATCAACACCAGGCGAATGCCGGAGCAGTACCCTACCAAACGGGCCACGGACCGCGCGCGATCTGTCCTTCCTCTTCCTTGTCCTATCCTCTCCCCTTACACACACACTTACACTAACATGCACTACACTACCACATATTTCGGGAGACCGGTCGGGAGCTCAGAGCTTGTCCCGGCTGGGGCGGTGCCCCGCTGGTGGGAGAGTCCTGGTTAGGGGGAAACCCCACTAGCCGACGGTAGGTCGGCGCCGGATCTCGCCATCCAGCGGGGGAAGATCACCGCCATCTCCCGAGAAAAAAACATGCACTACACTCACGGGACTAATGACCTAAGTAGTTGACGCGCCCGAAAACACGAAAAAAATCAAATCAAATCAAATGCTCTCCTTATATATAAAGCCATTTTACGCCCATTACCTACGTACATTTGTCCAGTCTGGTGCAATGCCGCCCCTACAACCATCAACAAAATCCAAATATTCCAAAATATGTTCCTCAGAACTGCAGTTAACGCACCTTGGTTTATGAGCAACACTAACCTTCACAAAGACCTAGCCATAGAGCCCGTCCTAACATACATCATTAAACTTTCCTCATCATTCTTCCAAAATCTACCCTCGGTTACCGGTGCTTCCCACTACAACATAGGTAAAGAGCATCCCGTAGAAACTCGTCTCCGCAACCGACTCCCCTTCCACATCTTCCTCCGGAAACTGGCTGATATAGGAGAATGAAATAAATAGTCCTCCCATAAAAAGTCAACAATATGTATTCCTCCACTTCGCACTACTTCAATCTATGTTTAATGCGAGGTGGCCGCAGCCACCCCCTTCGTATATTTTCGTCTGAAAATGCTCTCTCCTAACACCTGAAAAGCCATATGGCTGAGCGTTGTATAATCAGCTCACTCTGTTAAATAAATAAATTTTTAAAAAACCCAATGACCAACAGAAGTATCTACCGATATACAAAACTATAATTAGACCACTAATGCATTATGCATGCCCAATATGGACAAACGCAGCGCCCACAAATGTCAATAAAATTCAAGTACTGCAAAATAAATTTTTAAGATTAATCACAAATGCCCTCTGGTTCGTAAGTAATAAACAATTTCATTCATAATTAAGCATCAATACAATAATAAACCAAATAGCACGTGTATCACACAACTTCTACCAAAACCTAACAGACATACTAGCAGCATCCCATTACAAACTACCGAAAAATCCAACCCACACTTGAATAAAAAATAGATTTCCTTTTGAAGCCTTCCTGAAATTTTAGCCAATCAGATTCATAACCCCGAGGTTCTCCCCTAGAGTATCCTCTTCAATGTATAGATTAAGTTAGCTTAGTTATTTTAACTAGAATAAGTCTGAAAAAACATCTGTAAAGTGATTGTACTGATCAATGTAATCCATCCAAAATAAATGTGTTAAAAAAGAAGTATCCAGCCATCTCTGAGTAGTTTGAATTTGTGTATCAATTTATATTTATTTTAAAAAAAAATCCAGTGTCCTGCATTTGTAAAAATGTTTCTGAATAAATCAAACACAGTGGTCTTCCATAGAAGCATGATCACTGTTCAAGAACAAATAAAATACTTTTATAAAACTGTATTAAATGAATTATTTTAACAAAAATGTTTATTAAAATATTTCTTTTATACGAATTTAAAAAATGACATTCGTATAAATTAATTATATGATTATAATTTTTTCACAAATACTGCAGTAAGTGGTATAACACAAATACATTACAACAGTTCTTTATATTTATCAAGAATATAAAAAATGTTGTCATTCCATAATGAAAGACCTGAATTGCAAATATTTAATGGCAGGAGGCATCTTCCTCGGAGTCTTGCATTGCGGCAGCTGCGACGTAAGCAGGGACGCGCTAACTATGAGAATTTAGTTGCTTCGTATCAGATTAGGTTGAATAACACAATCAACTAGTATTTTTCATTCAAGATCGAAAATCTTATTGTTTTTGTTTTTTCCTCGAGCTCCTGGGTATCTAACAAAACAAATGACACCCCTCCCGTGGCCAGAGGCGGCATCATTGCTTTCAATTCCTGCGTGCTTGGGAAATTAGTAATATAGATTTTTCTACTCCCATTCCATTATGTTGACATTTGTTGGTTGCAACCAGTTGAATAATGATACTCAGACCAGAAGCGGTGGTTCAGTGCATCAACTGATGTCACTGCAGTACTTCTGACTGGGAAGTCCTAGGTTCGAGTCACGACGACGGCAGGATTTTCGACACTAGCTTTTCAGCTAGGTCGAATTCAGTCGCTGTCTAGAGGAGAATTCTAGTGGCCGGCTGCTCAGATCAAAATTTTTCCGTGGTTTCTCCGATCAACACCAGGTGAATGACGGAGCAGTACCCTACCTAACGGGTCACGGACCGCGCGCGATCTTTCCTTCCTCGTTCTTGTATCCTCACCCCTTACACACACACATACACTAACATGCACTACACTACCACACATGTCGGGAGACCGGTCGGGGACTTAGAACTTGTACCGGCTGGGGCGGTGCCTCGCTGGTGGGAGATACCGGGTTAGGGAAAACCTCGCTAATCGACTGTAGGTGTGCGACGGATCTCGCCATCCGGTGGGGGAAGATCACCGCCACCTCCCGATGAAAAACATGCACTACGCTTATGGGATTGGTGACGTCCGTAGTTGACGCGCCAAGAATCACTATCATTCAATCAAAGATACTCATTACGATACAGATTTCATTATGATACAGGTTCTTGATCAATCACAGAGAAGTTTGCAAAGCAAGTATTGATACTTTATTAATAATTAAGCATCGTTCTAGTAAATATTTCGTTCGATTGTGTACATTAAAATTGCATTTGATATTACAGTATGCTTGTCAGTTTCAATTCCTTTTATTATTAGTAATTTTTTCTATATTATTTGTCTTTTTGTGGCATATTATTTAAAATAAAATGGATCGTAATTTCACTTTGATCCTACTTGACTAGCTCAGTACTCCCTGGCAAGAGGCGTGGTAACCACAGCAACCTGCGGCAGCATGTGAGGGCAGGGTGAGGTGGATTTTTCTGTATCCTACAAGCCAACTGCCAGGAAACGATTCAATGTAAAAGTTTAACTTATTTATAAGTTAAACTTTTACATTGAATCGTTTCCTGGCAGTTGGCTTGTAGGAGTAGTAGTGTAAAGTGGCGTAAGTAGTTCTTGTATCCTCACCCCTCACACTACAAGTAGTAGTGTAAAGTTGGCGTGGAGGAGTAGTAGTGTAAAAGTCGTAGAAAAAGTACCGTATGAAACTCGATGTATTGGGTATTAATACACTCGTGTAAAGTTTATGATACTCTCTCGTATCGTAATATCACACTCGTGTATTAATACCCATCATTACATCATCTTCTGGTAATGTACCAGTATATTGCTTATTTAAGAAATTATAACGCCCATTTTCTACTTTTTAGAGCTTATTTTAAGTGCCTAAAACGGAAGATTTAGAACCTAAAAGTCTGTAGACTAGGCATGGCTATAAGTATAAAACTGGCTGCTGTCATCTAATAATTAGAATAGAAAAAATTCTTTAATTCATTATTCAGAATGCTACCGTTGTTTATTTTGCATGCGGCGAGGAGTAATGATTGTTTACATAATTTTAAGGGATAAAAAATTCTTAAATATCGTACGCATTTGATAAATTTACGAGGCGGTGTGAAAAAGTAAATATTAATTATCTTGGCGGTTATCGTAATTATTTTCATAATTTCGCGTGTTCAGAAGCTACATGTTTTACTTAATTAGCTCTCTGCGGAACAGTGTACCTGAAATGTACCACGTCATGTTCGTTAAATTCCAATTTAAGAGTTTACGCGATTTAATGGAAAAGCAAACTTATGAATAATGGAATACAAACTTTGCGTTGCTAGTGACTGAAGCGAAATAGCATTAATGAAAGACGATAAGATGTAAAATTTGGCCATAAAGTTCTTGTGAAGGTTAGTAACGCGGAGGTCGATAACGTTCAATTTCTGTAAAAGACTTCTGTTTTATACTTCTTGCTCTAATACAGTAAAGGCCCATTCACAATGCAATCACAATCATAAGCATAACACATAGACATAGACATTAACACAAGCGAAGAGTTGGCGTATTCACAATGTCGAACATAAACACAGGCAAAATAAGAGTTTCTATTGGCTATGAGACGCAGCACACGAATCGACACGATCGACTTCGATACTCGATTTTGAGTTAACGAACTGTGATTGGCTCATTCCTTATGTCTGACATAAGCATAGCACAGAAGCGTGAAGCTTGCAAGCTCTTAAGTTAACGTCTTACGTGTTATGCTTATGCGAACGCATTGTGAATGAGTCCACTTGTAGACGTAGTCCTAACTTTATGTTAACGCCATGCTTATGCTTATGTTTGCATTGTGAATGGGCCTTAACCCTTGTGTGGTTTGCTCAGACCTCCGCGTACAAGGAGAAAAATACGGAGGTAAGTCATTTTATGGAAAGAAACACATTCACATCGTTTCCTATATTAGATGAACAAATACAGAAACGCCTACTGGACAGGAGTTTCTTGACGATTTTTCTTCTTATCTAATGCCCAGAAGGCTAATTATGAAAGAAGTAGAAAATAAAAAGAAAACTGCGCAAGAATGGTATCTTAAGTTAATTTTAGATGATAACGAAAATGCTTGGGCAAAGTTTTTTAACTTTGTACGCCACCGGCGAGGTAAACAGGAGGACACACCTCCTATAAGATGGCAAAATGTAGATATCGTAGACGATGAAGAGAAAGCCAATGTATTCAATAATTATTTCTGTTCTGTATACAAACAAAAAGCTAACCAAATTATCATAGGGCACTATGACGTGGATCATATATTCAAAATTGATCAAACGGAAGTACGTTCACATTTGAAAAATATGAAAAACTGTAAGTCTTGCGGTCCGGATGGTATTACAACTGACATGTTAAAGATAGCAGGGGAAACAATAATACCATATTTGGTCAGACTTTTCAATATATCAATCAACAACGAAAGTGTACCGGATGATTGGAAATCTGCCTTAATAGTGCCAATTTTCAAAAATGGACCAAAATGTGAAGTGCAAAATTATAGGCCAGTTAGTCTTACGTCAGTAGTCTGTAAATTGTTTGAAAAATTATTATCTAATTCGATTAGAAATCATTTGGATCAATCAGAATGGTTATTTCATGGACAGCACGGCTTTAGAAATGGCTTTTCGTGTGAGAGTCAGATTATTTCCCTTACTCAAGACTTGTCGGAAGTAATTAATGTAGGGGGAAGAGTGGATGCAATAGTTATTGATTTTGCTAAAGCATTTGATGTCGTGCCGCATGACATATTGATACTGAAACTTATTGATGCTAAAATTGACAGGCGGGTAATAGCATGGATAAATGAATTTCTTCGCGATAGAAATCAAAAAGTCCGAATTGGACAGCACTTATCGGAAAAAGGTAACATTACTTCCGGGGTTCCTCAGGGCAGTGTCATAGGTCCACTGCTGTTTCTTATCTTTGTAAATGATTTATCGCGAAATATAACGTCAAAAATTCGACTCTTCGCCGACGACTGTATATTATATAGAGAAATTGCAGATCAGCACGATATGATTCAACTACAGGACGATTTAAATAAAATTAACGATTGGGCAATAGCTAATAAAATGACTATAAATGGAAAGAAAAGTAAAGCGATCACATTTTGTAGGGCCAGAGCTTTTCATACAATATCTTATCAGCTAGGTAATGACGTAATTCCGAGAGTCTCGAGCTGTAAATACCTTGGCATTCTCCTGGATTGTAAATTGGGGTGGGAGAAACAAACGAACTATGTAGTGGGTAAAGCTTGGAGGTCTTTGCATTTCGTCATGAGAAATCTTAAAAAATGTAATACGAAAGCAAAGGAAATCGCGTATACCTCGCTTGTCAGGCCGGTAATGGAATACAGAGCCAGTTGTTGGGATCCGTACAGAATAGGACTTAAAAAGAGCTTAGAGAGGATACAAAACAGAGCGGCAAAATATACATTTCGGAAGAACACACCTGCGCATTGGGAATCATTAGAACGCCGGAGGAAGAGGGCACGACTTTGCGCGCTGTATGAATCTTACGTTGGTTGCTCCGCATGGCAGGAAATTCGGGGAAGGCTAGATAAACCAGATTATTTAAATAGATTTGATCATAAATATAAAATTAGAACAAGAATACAAAGAACGGACGTAGGGAAATTCTCCTTCGTAAACAGAACTATAGTAGATTGGAACGATTTGCCTGCGACAGTTTTTGAGCCCTTTCCTTGCTCAGCGCGAGGGTTTAGAAAAAAAATATAGGAAATTAGTCAGTAGGGTGAAAACGTATAGTGAAGTGAAGTGAAGTGAAGTGAAGTGAAAGGTGCGATTATGCGTAGTCTACAGAAAAAGTATTGAACAACTAATATTTAGATAAAGTGAAGTGAAGTGCAGTGCAGTGAAGTGAAGTGAAGTGAAGTGATTTCATTTCTTCTGAATAGGACTGAATAAGTTCTGATTGGTGTGTATGTGAGGGTTCCTTCGTCTCTCTATGTATATATGCGTATATGTTTGTATGTATGTATATTTGTGTAATATGTAAGTTTATTCATTTATATGGTAGTGTGTGTGCATTTTAATGTTTAGTATAGGAATGTAAATGCCATCTGCATACATAGGAAATGAGAGTCAATTTGTTTGTTTATATTTATTTTTTATATATTATTTTATTTGTAATTGTAATTTTGCATTCTGCCACCGGGCATCATTTGCCCAATTGTAGAATAAATTTCTATCTATATCTGGTATTTTCTTAATTGAAATTCTTTTGTCGAAGACCCGTGTTGGAGAATATCCTTTCTAATTCTTTGGTAACTTAGCTAGTTATTTTATTAAATCCAGCCTTGTTACTTATACCAAGAATAGTGCTTGAAAAAATAAAAATAAAAATATATACAAAAATATAACTCGCATAATATAAAAAATCTTACATACATGCCTACCTTCGGTAGTGTCAAGAAAGAATAGTTTTCTTGTCACGTGTTTACAGACGTGAAGTCAAACTGACTTCGCGATGCGCAAAGCTATTTTTAATAGGAAATAAAACTTATAAATCAAGCTGTATAAATTCGACAACTGGCATACGCAACAATGAAGAGCTAATTTGCAGGTACTGAAGTCCTGGTGGAAATAGCAGAAGTGTGAAAAAATAAAAAATATATAAGACTCCCATCTGTGGTTACAGGTTAAATACGACAAAAAAATACTCTAAAAAATGATACTACAAAGGTCCATCCATTTATACAGATAACTGTACAGGAGTAATATTCTACTGGCAAGCTCCATACCCCTAGAACATTGATTTTCCTTCCGCCTCCCCCACAAAACATACGTAAATTCTACTGTTAGCAAAACCATTTTCCAGAAACTCCCAAATTTGCATTTCATTTTCTAGGCACTCCGCCGCTGACACGACATTCACAACAAACGACCCTGTTCGCCCCTCCCCCATCTACGTACGCACAACAAAAACAACCCCCCAAAATCATCACAAGTACGTGTTTCCAAATTCGCGCGCGGCAAATTGAATGGCGGGAACGTCCGCGAGAGAAAATATCCCACTCGTGACGAATGGCGGGATCAACTCGGACGGAGCCGCAGTCCATCATTTCATCGAAATTCGCTATCGCCCTCTCGAATGGCCATTAGTTCTCACGCGCGCCGAGTGATAATGACGTGGTGGCAGCACTGCAGCCGGGCGCGCCACGCTCTCACCTGAGTAATTGGCATGCAAATGACAGCCGTCAGCGCCTACGGCCTGCTCTTTAAACACTTCTTTATATTTACCGCTGACCTATTAATGATTTTTCGGGGCTTCTTACCGGCAAAGGGGTGTCAGGGCAACAACTGATGACACTGCAGTACCTCTTACCGGGAGCTCCTTGTGATTTAATTCCGATAATGGCAGAATTTTTGACACTAGCTACATAGCTATAGCTGTACCGCTCGCAAAAAGCCGTAATGGCGGACGAAATCTTGGAGACTTCCCTCACCCTGCGGCTACTGATTGATTGATTGATTTTTTCGTGTTTCTGGGCGCGTCAACTGCTTTGGTCATTAGTCCCGTTAGTGGAGTGCATGTTTTTTCTCGGGAGATGGCGGTGATCTTTCCCCACTGGATGGCGAAATCCGGCGCCGACCGACCGTCAGCTAGTGGGGTTTCCCCCTTACCAGGACTCTCCCACCAGAGTGTGTGTAAGGGGAGAGGATAGGACACGGAAGGGGAAGGAAAGATCGCGCGCGGTCCGTGGCCCGTTTGTTAGGGTACTGCTCCGGCATTCGTTTGGTGTTGATCGGAGAAACCACGGATAACTATCGATCAGGACAGCCGGCCGCTAGAATTCTCCTCCAGACAGCGACTGAATTCCACGTAGCTGAAAAGCTAGTATCGAAAATCCTGCCGCCGTGGGGAGTGGGAGCCTAGGACCTCCCGGTTAGAGGCGCTGCAGTGACATTATTTGATGCACTGAGCTACCGCTCCCGGTGCGGCTACTGAGATTTCCCCTCTTCACGATAGGGAAGCGCGTCGGCGACCAGGAGAGGCGACTGCGAGACGCAGCGATCGCGCTGACCGTCACTCGTCATCGCTGCCCTCATTATCGTCAGAAGAGGACACTCACGGGAGTGTCCAAAGAAATGAGGCTACAATCGATGTGTTGGTCCATCACATCTCAATTACGCATTATGTCGCCTCCATTCCCTACAAATGCTCGCAACATCTTTCATTGTTCAGCCATGTTTTGTGCAAACGCTTCTCGGCAAAACTCTTCCTTTTCGCCCTTTTATAAATCCCCAAACAAGTTCTTTTGGATTTAAATCTGGATGGTACGGTGGAAGACGGAGAGAAATGTGACCATATTCATTGATTATTTGACCAATGACGCATCATTTTTCAGTGTGTGTACTTTGCATTATTTGTAACAATTCGGCTTTCGTGAGTGATGGATCAAAAGAAATTCCATGATTATTTAGCCACTCTGCTATATCTTTCTTTAAAAAAGCAGAGTTTCGGTTCCTGTGAATTTCAATGGTACTTTGCGTTGCCTATTACTACAACAGGCACAGAGGCACATGGCATTACTACTAGAGGCACAGGGCAACCTTAGAAACTCTTTCAGCTTGACCTCTAGCGGCCTACCCGACACACCTGCCAACGAAGATGCCATTATAAAAAGGACAATCATCTATTAAATTTGGTAAAATCAGCAGAAATCGTATAAAACACACTGTCACTACTCACTATAGCCTCGGTAAAACTGGGCTGGAGACCGGAAACTGAAACCGTTCAAGACGGCTTGTTTTCTTTTTGATCGTTTGGGCGACCCCTACAGTAGATACACGTAACCTGCCTTTCGTCTGATCCTTCTCACTCATCAATTTGTTATCACCAAACTCGTAGGGTTGAATTTCCGCGCGACCCGCCAGAGAAAGACGAGAGAGAGAGAGAGAGAGAGAGAGAGAGAGAGAGAGAGAGAGAGAGCTATGCTGTGACAAAAAGCGAAGGCAGGCGGGAGAATATTAGCAGCTTTGGAGGGGGGAGGCCACGTTCGGACATGCGCAGTTTTTTTGTCTGGTAGAGCAATAGGTCGAATTCAGCTATTGTCAAGAGATCAATGAGTTTCTGTGTTGTTTTTTTTTCGATCTTACACCATGCGAATGCTGGAGCAGTACCGTGACAACGAGTGGTCTTTCCTTCCTCTTCCTTGTCCTATCCACACACCTAACGTGTGCACATACTCACATGAACAACACTACCATCCCTGCGGGGTCGGTGCCATGTTAATGGGTGATACCTGGTTGTGGAAAACCCTACTAGTCGACGGTAGGTCGGCGCCGTATCTCGCCGTACAGCGCGAAGAGATCACCGCCAACACCCGCGATTAAAACACACACTACACTTACGGGACTAATGACCATAGTAGTTCACGCGTCCCGAATCACTAATAAAAAAAACAATGCAAGAGTTATTTTTCATCCTATCGCGCAATTTAAAACTGTTTCATTTGTAAGGAGTTCTTTAGTTTTATTGGTGACCTAGTGCAATTGTTTGATTTATTTCAAGAGATATTTCGATTACTTGTTTTGCTCTTTACACTTATTACGTTGTCCAAGAATTTAATTTTCTGTGGACCTATTTAAAATGAGCCATGTTTTAAAATTTCATTCGTTTTATTGTTGCTCTATTTAAAATTGTTTTGTTTTTAAATTCTTTCTTTAATTTCATTTTTGTCCCATCTACAGCTGTTTTTTTAATATAATTTTTTATTAATTTGGTTTTACTACAGACAATTGTTCCCTTTTTAAGACGTTGTTATGTTTTATTGTAGTCCTATTTGTAATAAATAATTTGTCCAGTTTTTTTTGAGTTCTTTAATTTTATTTTTTGTTCTATTTATTGATGAATTTTTTCAAGACTTCGATATTTTTATCATTGTCATTGTAGTAAACTGAAGCTTACTCGCGTTTGACTTCAAAGTTATCATTTGAGTTGAGCTGCAATGCACGCTAAGTGCATAGCGTAATCATAATTTCTTACTGTTACTCCCAGATAATTATGTTATTGCATTAAAATTACCATATGAGACGAGATTCTTTTATCTAATGAAATTTTAGTATGATCAAATCAAAACTTTCGATTCTTCAAAGCGACAACAAACTATTCGTTAAAACCTAAGAATGTACGGTAATTGTACTATTAAAATTAACGAGGATTGTAGCAGATGCAGCCGGGAGTTGCCGTGCTGCGAGTGCGACTACATACGGGGATCAGAACGGGTTTCAGGGGATTGTTTGCCTTTGGGGCAATGATAGATAATATGCAAGTAGAATAAATACATTTAATTGCTTGATAATTGAGTACAATTGATTTGATTTATAAAAAGCCGGAGGACCATTGATAGTTTATGACGTTAATGATTGCTCTTCTTTCTTGAAGTACACTTGGCAGCTTACTTACAGTTTGAAGCAAGGAAAGCAGCAACCCAAATCACTCGGCTGAGTGTGTCGTTGTCCGGGCTGAGGTAGGCTCCAGGCAGTTCGGTGGTGCGAACTGGCATGGGCGCGGACTCAGATGACCGGAGCTGGTGGTGGAGTTTGCCGTGAATTCGACCAGGTGGCGGCTGCGGCTCGCGAGTGGCACGAATTTGAGGCTGGTTAGATGTGGCCGTACCAATCGCCTTGATAGGCGAAGCAGGAACAGTCGACCTTGTCTCCGTTGTCTGTTTGTTCTGGTTGTCGTTTGGTTGTTGCCTCTGTCTGTTTGTTGTCGTCTCTCTCTCGTGTGTCTGTGCTCTGTTCTTTTTCTGTTGTCGTCTCGTGTCTTGTCTTGTCTCCTCTCTGGTGTGTCTTTGCTCTGTTCTTTCTCTTGTCTTCTCGTGTGTGAGCGAAGTCGCAGTATTTATTATGCGGGTGTGATTGAGGCCGTGGGGGGGGAGAGTCACGTGGCTGTGACTTGGACCTATGGTAAGGCGGGAAAGTTTGGAGTGCCCGCGATCGGCTCCCTATTCGTGATGTGCCTTCCGGGGGGGGTCACGTGACATTGGCGTCGATCAGAGAGAAAGGCGGTGGCACGAATTTGCCCGCGATGGCGGCCCGTTTGTGTTTGCGATTTTACCGGAATTGAGACATCTGGCATGCAGGTGGCCGAGGAGCGCGGGCGATGCGCCGGCAGTGCGCCTTTGTCGGCGAGATGCATTGACGGGCTTATTTTCGCGAGGGAGGCCCGAAGCGATTCCCAGAAATGTTTCTGGGTGGCTGGTCAGGTAGCGAGCTATGGGGTGAGGGCCCCGCGTGCCGGCCCTAATGAGGGGTTAAACCCCAGCTGGCGACGCCCAGAAGCGGCGGTCATTGTACTGGGCGGGCGTGGGCCCGTGCGAACGGCGGTTTGCGCGGAAGACGCTGCAAATGCTTTTATTACCCTTTTGTAGTAGTTTCCGAAGTGTGGAAGCGTGCACGGAGAGCGACTTGTGAGGGGTTGGTGAAAGTAAGCGCTTAATAGTGGGTGGCCGCGCGGGAAAAGCTGTTAGGGGCTGCGCCTTGGCGGCGAGATTGGAAATTTGATTGCGAGATTGAACAAAGGTGCCCGCGCGTGATTTTGCTAAGTAAGGGAAAATCACGAAAATAAATATTATCTGATTGTTTATTTAACTAATGACTAGTTGTTCAATTGAGCGACAAATTGTAAAATTACTCTGATTTAGTGGGATTATCTGCGAGAATTTCGGGTCTTAGAATTGAGTGATGTGGAATGAAAAAATGAGGCTTTCCTTCTTCCACGGGAGGGGCGGGGCGCATGTGACCTAACTCGAGGTACTCGCGCGTAAAAATCTGAGTACATTTCCGCAAGGAGAGAATCTCGGCTGAAACGTTGCTCTAAATTCTGAAATCTGGGAAGGAGTTGCGCTCTAGAGTTGCCCAGCGATTCTGGCGGGTCCTTGAAGGGTAAAAGAACTTGATATCGCCCCTGAGGTGTACGAGTAGTAGTGGCTACGAAACTGACTTCGCATAATTTTTCCTCGGCTGTGAGAGGCACCTTGTCAGGTAGGTTTTCTAGCTTGCAGAAGCTTTCGAGTTGGTCTGATAGCATTTGATTAGAAATAATGAAGTTAGAGATGATGCAGTCGTTGCGGCGGTCTGAATTGTCACGAGAATAGGCGCCGCTAGTAACCCATCCTAACTTAGTTTGTGTGAGTGTAGGCCCGTTATTCTCGAGGCGGTGGATACCACCTTCGTTGATTTTGGCGACAATGGAGGCGCCTAACAATAAATCCAGCGGTTTTTCGAGATGAAAATTTGGGTCCGCAAGTTCGTATTCGGTGGGTAAGTGCCACTTTGAAATGTCTGCTTCGACTGCAGGAAGCGGATGGGAGATGGCCTCTACTACAATGAATTCCTCGGTAGAGCTCCAATCCTTGCAACGGGATTTTAGCTGTATTTTCGCGATCTTCGAAGCGGAAGATGAGGCGCGACAAACACTTTGAATAGTAACTGAAGACATTGTAGGATTGAGTTCTAGACATTTGAAAAATCTTTCAGAGATCAGGTTGCAATTGGATCCTGAATCGAGGAGAGAGATAGCCGGGTGATAGTAGCCTCGTGCGCTGACATTTACAATAGCAGTAGGAAGAATACAGCCGTGTGTGGCTGGAGAAGAGCAAGCATTTGCGTTCACTTGACGCGGCGCGTCAGAAGAGTCTTCGGGCAACGAGGTATTGTCAGCCCGTTCATGAATTGCATTTTGCCATACCGGGGATTGAGCATCTGATTGCGAATTGAGCGGTGAAGCTGAATGTACGCTAGTACTAGACACGTGGCCTGGGGCGGCCGCCGCGTGATGGATTATGCTCGAAATGTTGGATGGCTGAGGGGCAGAAAATGATTCATGCAGAAGACTGTGATGGGTTTTTCCGCAGTGGAAACATTTTCGGTCGCTACACTTGTGACCAGCGACGTAATTTCGTAAGCAATTGTTACAAAGCTTATTGCTCCTTATGAAGCTTCGCTTCGCGTCGGCGCTCAGGGCGCGGAAACTAGCACATTGGTGAAGCATATGTTTTTCGCGACATTTAAGGCAGTTGTCGGAGGGTAGTGGCGTGCGTGCAGGAGCCGGCGCGGTAGCTTGCGCGCGAGGGTTGAGCTGCACGGGAGCGCTGGGGATGGCGGCTTCAGTTATTTGCAAAATTTTGCATCGCCGTTGCAAAAAGTCCCATAAGTCGCGTAAAGTAGGAATACGGTCAGCGGATATTGAATTTTCCCACTGACACATAGTGGCCCTGTCAAGGTGGTTGACGACCTTATGTACAAAGAGCAGTTCACTTAATTCTACGCCTAAGTTAAGATTTGAGAGCGCATTGATGTTAGACTGGCAGTGATCAATAAATGCACTGAGAGATTTAGCGGAGTCGGGCACTAAACGCGGAGGCTTGTCTAGCCCTGATAAATGAGAAAACGCTATCAAGCGTGGATTTGAATAGCGTGAGCAAAGAGTATTCCAGGCGGTCGAGAAGTTGTCACCTGTAAGAGGTATGTTGGCTATTACGCCTTTTGCTTCACCGATTAATGACTGACTGAGATAATAAAATCGGCTAATATCCGCTAGCTGCGGATTGTCAATGACGAGGGCCTGGAAAAATGTCACGATATGACAACCACTCGGTGTGGTTACCACTGAAGTTTGGTAGAGGCACTTCAGGGAGGCGTAAAGCGGGAGCTGACTGTGAAGTACAGCTGTGACCTGATGCCGCGGAGGGGCACGGGGATGACGGTCTGGCTTGAGTTGGTGAAAAGTGAGAGTTGTTGTCAATTTTTACTGTTACTTCGCTCATTAAGTCGTAAAAGTCATTTTCAAATTCAATGTACATAGCTGAGTTGGCGTCTGGATCTTCGACTAACTCGTTTTCGATTTGCCTGAAATCGCTCCAAATTTCCTGCAAGCGCGTTTGATGCGCAAGTACTTTCTGGTATGACTGTTTGTCTGTAATTTCTAAATTTCTAATGATTCCTTCCCGGGCTCTAAATCGGTTGAGAATGGCATCTCGAGCCGCGAGATTTTTGCGTAAAGTATTGTTAGGCGACATTTTGAAATTTTGCAAGAAATTATTGAGTGCCCGCGTTGGGGAATGCTAATTTGAAAATTGGAATTATTAATGACTTGCAAATCGCGATAAGTGGGGGGAACACACACTCAGCCGTTGATTTGGGCTGATGCTGACCTGTACAAACATGCACACTTAACAATACAATAACAATAGAAAACACTGAGCGTAAATAGGCACTGAATGAAGCTAATAACACTGAATAACACAAAATTGACAAAAAACACTGAATGATATATAGAAACTGAGAAAAACACTGAATGATACAATAGCTAATAAAATCACTGAATTGTGCAATTGTTGCTAGAAACACTGCACACAAGAATGCAATGGTAAGTAAATGTGCTGAATATGGCAATAGTAAATGGAAACACTGAATAATGCAATGGCACGTAAAAAAACACTGAATAGTGCAGTAATAAATAGAAACACGGAATATTGCAGTGATAAGCAAAAACTGAATAGTGCAATAGTATATTAAAACACTGAATAATGCACTGGCAAGTAAAAACACAGAATAGTGCAATAGTAAATGCAAAGATTGAATAATGCACTGGCAAGTAAAATACTGGATAGTACAATAGAGAATAGAAACACTGAATAAGTAACGAAGCACTGGATAAAGTTTGATTACACTTAATGATTGTATGTTTTAGATTTTAACACTTTTCACGACACTGTTGAATAGACAAATTGATTGAAATTAGTTTTGAAGTTTCATTCCCTATCGAAACAATTCCTGAATCCCGTCTGATATATTAATTGAGTTAGTGGCTGTATTGTACTAGAAATGGCACTGGCTTGATCCGGTCCGGAGATTGACCACTATATGTAGCAGATGCAGCCGGGAGTTGCCGTGCTGCGAGTGCGACTACATACGGGGATCAGAACGGGTTTCAGGGGATTGTTTGCCTTTAGGGCAATGATAGATAATATGCAAGTAGAATAAATAAATTTAATTGCTTGATAATTGAGTACAATTGATTTGATTTATAAAAAGCCGGAGGACCATTGATAGTTTATGACGTTAATGATTGCTCTTCTTTCTTGAAGTACACTTGGCAGCTTACTTACAGTTTGAAGCAAGGAAAGCAGCAACCCAAATCACTCGGCTGAGTGTGTCGCTGTCCGGGCTGAGGTAGGCTCCAGGCAGTTCGGTGGTGCGAACTGGCATGGGCGCGGACTCAGATGACCGGAGCTGGTGGTGGAGTTTGCCGTGAATTCGACCAAGTGGCGGCTGCGGCTCGCGAGTGGCACGAATTTGAGGCTGGTTAGATGTGGCCGTACTAATCGCCTTGATAGGCGAAGCAGGAACAGTCGACCTTGTCTCCGTTGTCTGTTTGTTCTGGTTGTCGTTTGGTTGTTGCCTCTGTCTGTTTGTTGTCGTCTCTCTCTCGTGTGTCTTTGCTCTGTTCTGTCGTCTGTTTTGTCTCTCTCTGTTCTGCTCTGTTCTTGTCGTCCCGTGTGTGAGCGAAGTCGCAGTATTTATTATGCGGGTGTGATTGAGGCCGTGGGGGGGGAGAGTCACGTGGCTGTGACTTGGACCTATGGTAAGGCGGGAAAGTTTGGAGTGCCCGCGATCGGCTCCCTATTCGTGATGTGCCTTCCGGGGGGGGTCACGTGACATTGGCGTCGATCAGAGAGAAAGGCGGTGGCACGAATTTGCCCGCGATGGCGGCCCGTTTGTGTTTGCGATTTTACCGGAATTGAGGCATCTGGCATGCAGGTGGCCGAGGAGCGCGGGCGATGCGCCGGCAGTGCGCCTTTGTCGGCGAGATGCATTGACGGGCTTATTTTTGCGAGAGAGGCCCGAAGCGATTCCCAGAAATGTTTGTATATATTCTGGGTGGCTTGTCAGGTAGCGAGCGATGGGGTGAGGGCCCCGCGTGCCGGGTTAGCCCAGCCCTAATGAGGGGTTAAACCCCAGCTGGCGACGCCCAGAAGCGGCGGTCATTGTACTGGGCGGGCGTGGGCCCGTGCGAACGGCGGTTTGCGCGGAAGACGCTGCAAATGCTTTTATTACCCTTTTGTAGTAGTTTCCGAAGTGTGGAAGCGTGCACGGAGAGCGACTTGTGAGGGGTTGGTGAAAGTAAGCGCTTAATAGTGGGTGGCCGCGCGGGAAAAGCTGTTAGGGGCTGCGCCTTGGCGGCGAGATTGGAAATTTGATTGCGAGATTGAACAAGGATCATAATTTGACTTAAGCGACACCATTCTACTAAATTCATTTTCACTCGTTTCTGAAATAAACATATATTTGGCATAGAAATTACCAGCTCCACATGCCAAAAATTGGCGGTTGACATCAACTCCTGTCCACCCCCCATCTCGTGAGTTTCGATGTCTCTGCGGAGAAGTCATGGTGGATGTGTGGACTCGCTTGAGACAGCAGTTCCTTCTAGAGGGCAGGGGGGTGGGGTGACCTCAGCGCTCACTCTACTCTTTGTGCTTCTTTCGTTGTTTTATCGCGAGTTCATATGCAGGATCGGGAGACCTGCTACTGCCCGAGCGCGGGTTTACGTAATAATTAGGACCTAATTCTAATACTAAAATTTTGTGATTTTCGGTGAAAAAATGTGGTTTTGATGATTGATAACTACACAAAATTTTTTTCACTGTCTCAGATTGCATGTTTAGCGTTCAGTACGTGTGTATGGATTTTCGTACCATACGGGGGCAAACGTCACTACTTTATATAACGTTTCCCACCACAGGATCATTGATGAGAATAGACCGTCTTCCACTCCCCTTCAAGGCAGTGCATATTCTGAATCGTACAGAGTGCTAAGCCCATTTTGCAACCCAGAGGGGAAGCCTTCTAGGGGATGTAAAGGAGGAACAAATGGTCACTTTTTTAGGCACATTGGGCGCCGAATATATAGCTTTTCACTCTAGCCTATCGGAGGGATATCACGTACCAAATGGGAGAAAATTTAGTGCTAACAAAATTTAATTTATTTTATCCTAACACAATGGCAAATTCAAAAATTAAAAACTCCGTTCCATACATCCAGAAACGCCTCTCAACAATTATAATTCATTCTGAGAATTTCAAACTGGCTTGTCACGTCATTCCCATTGTAGTACTAACGTGAGTAGTACGTAAAGTCTAGCAAAATAAGGGAGGGAAATTCGAATTTGCGAAATAGAAAATTTGCGAAGAATTTTTCATGACCTGTCTTAGAAACAGATATTTTAGAACAAAATTAATTTTACAAACAAATTTCTGACATCAATATTGTTCTTTTAAAATTTTAAATTTTTACAATTTTTGAAAATGCACAGTTCATCGAAAACAGGACCAGCACCGTTTCGTTTACCTCTTTTGCTACATATGAAATAAAATTAAAATATTTTGCTCTAAAAATATCATAAGAATAATAGAGCCGTTTTTGAGCAAATTTTGACCATGTTAAAATATCACGATTGTTATCAATATTAATTTTGGATTAAATACTACACTTGGTTTTGGCACTAGTGTTTATTTATAGACTGGCAGTTCGGTGGACGGTCGGTCAGACAGGCAAACTTTCGGACAGATGCACTGTTACGTCCCAATATAAATCTGGCTTATTGCATTATTTATGCCATTGCACCCAGGGATATCTAGCAGCACAATTATTTAGCATTAGTTTAATCATGTATAAAGGTGCGGTTTTTAAAAGTGTCTATGCTGGTCAATTGGAATCGTTCTGAAATGGCAGTCATTCGACGGGCCCTGAGCATGACATCTTCCCTCTTCTTCTCTCGTGGTTGGTCGCCTGCGTGCGTGCAGGAGCTTCGCCAGCTCGTTAATCATTTTGCAGTTTCTCCTCGTGGCTTAGCTGGCCCGTGCGTGCGTGAGTGCTGCGTGCGTGCACGGGGTTCATCACCTCTCCTCCAGCGCCAGCCATCAGAAACACAGACCTAATTGATGTAGGCGCCCCTCTGTGTTGTCAAAGGACATCTCTACAGTCCGCCACTTTATATTCATTCAAATTCTCGCAAGAACGAACGCCTCTCTCCTGGTGACCCCAGCGGAAGTCAGAAGTTTTACCATGTGGTGCAAAACCAAATTTGTCTACCGCAACCTGTTGGAAGACGCTGATCTTCCACACTTAATTTGGGGTCGCAACTCTGGCGCCACCCTTGTCATACACTTAATGCTGCTAAACACTTGATCTGAGGGACGCAATTCTATCCCCGCTATACAGCCTCTTGCTGCTCTACGTAAATGGTTACATCCAACACTCTTCAGCCGACATCCGCCGCTGCACGCAAGGTCATCGGAGCTCCAACAGATAAGTGACCAGTCTTTTATTTTACATTTATTTCAAATGCATCAGAAATAATTTTGCCCTCAGTGCACTTCATTTTTGGTAATTTTGAATTCAATCACTGGATAGGACTGAACATTTAAAGAAAACAAGTTTTAATGTAATGGATTTTTTCACACCAATTTTTAATAATTTTTATGTAGAATTAATCATTGCTTTTTCAGCTTATATTTTAGTGATTAAATATTTTGTTGTTGTTTTTATTACAGCAATGTTGTTATTTTTCCATCATTATTTTCCATGTAAATATGCAATACCATACAGCTCAATTAATTTTCTGTTTTATGTGGATTTGTTACACACAGTCTGCTGGACCTTCGAATATCAAGCTATCAGGGATTCCTCCACTTTTCTTTCTTCACGTATAATCTTTTAAGCTCCCTTGTGATCTTATTTTTCACCTTATTTTATACATTGCAGACGATACACGTAACATTTGCTCAATTGATGGGAGTGATAATTTATATCCCCAAGTTATCTTTTAAAACTTTTCTTTTAATAATATTTTTCTGTTTCTTAAGTACCTCTCTTTGTTCCGTCAGTAGAGTTGGCTTTTCTTTGTGCTTTACATTAAGCAATTGTCATCTCACTGGAGGTGACGCAGGAGGAACATCTTTTAGACAGGCTCGCTTCGTTATCGACGTCACTAAGCGTAGTGGTGATGGGCGAGTTTGATTTAAGGGTGTTGCAAAAGCAATGATCGTAAATGGGATCTCCCTCCTCCCTCACCAATATTTCCCTATCGGTTAATGGACACAACTATAAAGTAACAACATTGTATCTTAAATATCCAATATATTTTAATATATATTTTAAAATATTTGGATTTCTACCGAATAATTATAAGCGTGAAAACTTTATATCATTAATAAAGAAAGAATGACTGGCAACGCGCACTGAGCTCAGGCACTCAACCGCCGCTCCGAAATCGAGCAGTGGTCAGCGACACATCCGTTGCCAGAGTGAAGCCCAGGGGCTAACTGTTTACTATGCTTCTGATTTGCAACCTCATCAACGAGTTTGTGAAGAAAATTAATTCTTATAATATTAATAACTAGTCTTGAAACTAATACTTTTTGTCTCATTTACTGCATTTTATTACGTTTGACCTTCTGAACGTACTGGTCTCCACAGTTTAATTAGGCAATAGTCGGCACGAGACATTTATTATCAATTTTATCACTCTCCACGAAAATGAGGAAATTGTAATCTTACCTTGTTTACATGAGTTGAACATTGGCGATTTTGCAGATGCATAAATTTCTCCATCATTCATTGTTTTACGAATAAATTGCTTCTCTACAAGTATTTGACAGCATTGCGAAGGTGTACAATCGCTCGGTTGACATTGCATTTCTATGAAATTATTTTATTCACTTCATTGTTTAAAATCGTTCAGCTTCTGAAGGAGTCATTGGACTAGTTAAAAGAATTCGAAGAAGTTTGCAGACTTCTGAAAATATTTAATCCGACATTTTATTTTGGAGCATTACTTGAAAAACGGTACCGCTCCTGTTGCATTTCTAAATTCACTTCTCTTGTACATTACTTGCAACAACAGAGTTCTGTACTGAATTTGACGTCCCTTTGAAAACGGTTGGAAAAGGAAAACAAAATAGTGCATTTTTCCTTCACACCCCCATAGCCACATGTATGTCGAATAAATATTAACATTGAAGAGTCGACGAATCTCTCGTTTTGCTGATTTCACTTCCTTTTTTTTAATTTAATTTTTTAATTTTAATTTTCAGACCAAGCTCATCCGGACCAAGATTTTTGATTACAATAATTGAACCGCAGGATGCACGGATACTATAACTAAACACTATTGAAACGCGAGATGTACAATAAGTTTTTACTCTGATTTTAAGTCGGCCGTCATCATCTACATCAGACAAAACTTGCGTTTCGTATGGGGGACAGTTGTACTGACAGGGCGACGGAGACTTCGTCAAGTGTCCTACACTCCAGGGGGAGTTGGGTGACGCGATAGCCTGATAGTGCCGCACCAAGCACAGTTTTCTGTGTACGTGTGAACATGATCCGATGAAAGTGCCCAATGAAAACAAAAGAGAATTCACGGGTACCCAATGGTCCTTACGGAACAAGTACTGAGCGAGGTGTTTCAAAAACGTGAACAGCGATGTAGCTACAGTGGCTTGTCTATGTAATATTGGTACAGAAATTATAAAAAGAGGAGCAGAAAAAAGTCGAATTATTAATGAGATAGTAATAACGAGTGAGTATTTTATTTTGTTTAATATTTTTGGTGTTGCGTGGACATGTGAACTTCATATAGAACCGCCCTTGACTAAACCCGCGGCAAAGCACCATGTGCAAGATGTGAGGTTAGGGGTGACGCTGCTGAGAAACTGACTGTGCATCTCAGTCTTCTCCTTGGCGCTTGTGCACCTCTTCTCCTAAAGTTCCGCCATTGCGTCCTCTGAACATCGCCTCTTCTTTCGATAGAAGGTTTGGGAATCCCATTACGCTCTGATTTAAATAGAATGTCACTAAGGTCACGAGATGGTCAGAAAGCAGAACACTGCCATTCAATCGAAAGTACTTTACAACTTAAATGTTTGATATTGGAGCTCCCGATTGGATGACAGTGGATTCGATGACTATCCTTCCACCTCGTGATTGTGTGGCGCCACTCTGTTAAATCCGAGAATAGTGACGTGCTAACTAGCGACCACTGGGCGTGCGGGTTGCGGGGACGAAAGGTTGGCCACACTACATATGCAAGTCTGCCAACTGTTGTGAACCAGTATGTCATAGGTTAGCAGTACCTTATATAGCATAACCTAGCATTATATAGTATAACACGTATTGCAACAAAAAAAGTAGTTTCGAAAGTATAGCGATGATTAAATTTCAAACATTCACGTGTGAACACATGGCGAACGCATTTGTGGCAGTGAATGAGTTACATGTTACTGAAAATAGTGGGAGAGAACTCACATTATCGTATAGAAATGTTTCTAAAAAGCTCGGTTTAGTTCTCTCGTATGCCAGAGAATGGTAGCAAATTAAACAATGAACTACATATATTGTACTGTACATTTATTAATTTATTTATTTTTTTGTTTTTTATTTATGGCGGGTGAAACAAGAATTGCAAGATTGACAATTCTCAACGAAAGAGCATCGTAATATGGAATATATAAAAATTATATAGTACACTATCGATTAGATATTGTGAACTATTTGGTTCATCCGTAAGTTTACACCAAGTATGATTTGCCACTGCGGTATACTACGTGCGTATATGAGAAAGTAAAACAATGGAAGTATGGAAATATGAAGTCACGGGAAACTATCAAAACAGTTCGCAATTACCGTATTTAGGCTCCTCCAGTACAAGAGAACATTAAGTAAAAATAATTTTATCTGCTTTACAGATCCATCATCAATCCATCATTCAACTCCCTCTTCCGACCGCACCGGCCGCCGCAGCTTCATATGGACCTGATAGCCTCCCATCCAATTCAGGAATGTGTCTCAACTTTCAATGTACTCAATTTAATATTCGGCAACAGCTTATTTTGCCTCGTTCGCAGCACACTCCTAAATAAACAAATGTCTACGTAACAACCAGAGGGTCCCCTCATCTCTACCACAAAATAGCTCCCTCACGAACTAGAACGACCCGAACCCCCCCCTCTCCCACGAGCCACTGGATGCGGTGGCTACCCAAGGACAGGCTGCAACTTGTCGTCGGGGTGGGTGGGGGCGGTGAAGGCGGCGGGGCGGGTGGGGGCGGCGGGGGCCGCGGTGGCGGCGGTGGCGGCGGGGGCGGCGCGGTGGCGGCGGTGGCGGCGGTGGCGGCGGTGACGGCGGTGGCGGCGGTGGCGGCGGTGGCGGCGGTGGCGGCAGGGCGGCGGGAGCGGCGGGGGCGGCGGGGGCGTAGGGGCGGCGGGGGCGGCGGCGGCGGCGGGGGGCGGCGGGGCGGCGGGGCGGCGGGGGCGGCGGGGCGGCGGGGGCGGCGGGGGCGGCGGGGGCGGCGGGGAGCGGCGGCGGGGCGGCGGGGCGGCGGGGGCGGCGGGGGCGGCGGGGGCGGCGGGGGCGGCGGGGGCGGCGGGGGCGGCGGGGGCGGCGGGGGCGGCGGGGGCGGCGGGGGCGGCGGGGGCGGCGGGGGCGGCGGCGGGGGGCGGCGGGGGCGGCGGGGGCGGCGGGGGCGGCGGGGGCGGCGGGGGCGGCGGGGGCGGCGGGGGCGGCGGGGGCGGCGGGGGCGGCGGGGTCGGCGGGGGCGGCGGGGGCGGCGGGGGCGGCGGGGGCGGCGGGGGCGGCGGGGGCGGCGGGGGCGGCGGGGGCGGCGGGGGCGGCGGGGGCGGCGAGGGCGGCGGGGCGGCGGGGCGGCGGGAGCGCGAGCGTGGGATAGGACAGCAGAGCTCCAGCGGCGTCGCCGCAAACGCGAAATCCGCAGAGCTCGCTACAGCCTCCTCTCCGCCCCCAGTGCGTGCATGTCCGTAGATCACACGCGGCCCGCGTTCCAAAACAGCTGCGCGGGGCCACCGCATGAGGGACGGCTTCCCGTCCACCCCCGCCCCCGCCCCCGGCCCCCGCCGCCCCGCGGCGCCCCGGAATTTCACCGGCAGAAAGCATATTTCATCATTTAAAGGCCTCTCTTGCTTATATTCAGTGCTTTACAACTTTCATCATTAAAAAGAAAAAAAGAAAAGAAAAAGAAGGATTAGGGGGAAGAAAAATATACCAGAGGCGTTTCGGAAAAATAGAAGACCCGAAGTTCGGGTTACGTAGCGGGATATTTTCTTGATATATTTTCGCCATAAACGGTACATTATAAGGATGCAAATTTAGATTCTCGCATGGGGGCGCATAAAGAACTGCTTCATTGCCGAAGTTGTACAGGCGACGGGTCCTTCGGGACGCCGCCTGTAGAGCGAGCTGCTGCCGGCTGAAGCGGCGCTAAAGTACTCCCCACCCCCGCGTTCGCAATGCAGATGCAGCCCTACGCGCTACATTTCTCGGAAATTCCAAAGGATCAGGAAAATAATCACACGTAGAAAAGAGATCGCTAGTACCTACAAGGGTATTATGAATGTTTGCACACGAATATTTGTGTGACTATTTGTGTTCAGAAAAATATTTTATACTACAGCACGAACTAAACGTTCTTAACAGTGATTAACAAACATAATAATAATAATAATAATAATAATAATAATAATAATAATAATAATAATAATAATAATAATAATAATATTAAATTAATAATTAAAATGGAGAGAACAAGATGTGTAATCTTAACATGCCTTGTTCTGCTCAAAAGCCGAGTTAATGTTGCCTTGTCGACCTCTGGCCCTTCCATGAACCCAGAGTCCAGAGTCGGCAGCGGCTCGAAGCCATCGTCAGAGATGGACAGGACGGGTGAATTAGTGAGGAAGAAAGTGATGTGGTGCTTTTACTATGCAATTGCGAAAAATGGAGGATCAGAAATATGTTTTTAAGATACGGAAAGATCAAAAAGCAGATGAGACCTACACTGTCAGAAATTACATTAACTTTAATGTAGGTTTAATGTACGGCTGCACATTAATTTTCATGTACCTTGTATATTAAAGGGAGATTCATGTACATTCAATTTAATGCTTCCATTGAAGTTAATGTAAATTTAATATAAGAGTGTTAACTTACTTATCTACATTAAATTTAATTGCACACATACATAAAATTTAATGTACATGTACATTACAATTCCTGTACCTGTACATTAAATTTAATATGCGTACATGATAATTACTTTAATGCACTTTACATTAAAACGAATGCAGAAATTTCTGAGAGTGTACCCTAGATTCAAAGAGGCTTGCTAGTCAACGTCGACACACAGTTGTAGCAACTTCACAGCAGAACAGTTTGCTGATATTCAGGGAAATGCGGAGTATGTTATTCGATGAAACTATTCAATATCACGAACTTTTAGAACCATCTTATATCCCTGAGAAAGACGGGCCCGTTCAACGTTCATCTTTTTCCAATAAAGCATCCGCCAGTAGTGATAATTCATCTGTCTATGAATCACATTTTAAAGGCATAACGCGAAATCTCCTTCAACGCGCGACAGAAATAATTTGCTTCCATTTGAATCTCGTGCACCGTTCAGGAGAATATACTAAAATGCCTAGATACGAGAGAGTTATAGAGACAACGAATTTTTTTTTAAGTGAGGTGGTACAGACCTAGTCGCGGCTCGTGGTTTTGTAAATGGAGAAGGCTGAAAATGCATTGCATCACATTGCATCCATTGTATTTCTAAACAAAATCTTGTCCGATACACGCATAACAGTGTAGCGCTCCTACCGCATATTGGGAAAACTAGTTGAAGCTCAATGCTTCTCTCTGAGCTGTACAGTAATGCTATCTGAGCATGTCCTTCTTCAGACCCTACGCCCCATCTTTGAAGGCTGCTTGTCCACAGCCTTCGCCCGTTTAGCCTGTGCAGTGAATGCATGACGTCACGCCTCGTTTTACACATGCCTAATCGCGTAATGAAGTAAGAGCCTAACGCTTTTGTCTTCCCTTGCCAGAGCTTCAAAAGCTTTACGGACGACGGTTATCGAACTCATAAACAAAAGTTTTGATATGATTGTTATATAATACAACTCATAAATCCATTATTAATACATAAATACATTTATAAATATATTTTTAAATTTATTTTGTGGTCGATTTCTATAGGAGAGGCTCCGCCTTTCAACATTTCATGACAAGCCGCGCCTGTACAGACCACAGGTAGAGATGTATATTTTACTGGAATCAATCGCATCGTATGTGTAACTGGATCTTTGATATCTCAGGTAATTTTGAGGCCAGCCAAAAACACCGGCGCCCTAGAGTCAAGCAGAGCATACAGCTCCGTACCCTCACGGGCAAAAAGGATTATAACATAGCCGACACTCGGCGTGAAATTTCACTCTTAACCGGAATATCTTCTAAATCATCGCACACCTCTAAATTGCAACAAAACATGCACCATGTTGAACAAAAAATATCAAATTCGAAATAACACAACAAGGTAGCTGAGAAGCTAAAAGGAGAAACTTTAAGCATGGGCTCTACGCAGTAGACGTTACAAACATGGAGTAGATTTCCGAAACAGAATCGGTTGTTTGAAACAGACGCGAAGAAATTCTATCGCAATCTGCTTCAAGAACAGAATATCAATGCTGTCCCTCCTTCAAAAGATAACGTCGAAACATTTTGGGCGGAATCAGGGGAAAAAAGCAGATCGTACAACAAAGACGCATCTCCGCCTCAACCGATGCCGATGAACTTGTAGAATGAGTGGAACATGTTCACGAGTTCTCAGAAGAGGACATTTTCCAAGAAATTATGGATGTGGGAAACTGTCAGTCCCCCGGGATTTATATGATTCAGAACTATTGGATGAAGAAATTGACGGCATTACATTATTTACTAGCAAAGACCGTTAATAAAATATCAGAAAGCCTAAAGCTACTACCAGAATGGCAATGGTGGATTTTGAGAGGAAGCAAGGGAGGTCAGACTTCCCCAAAAAATTGATTAACAACACTAAAATATACCAAGTTTTTGAACTTAAAAATTGTTTAAATATTAAACTTAAAAATGATTTGAGCTTAAAAAATTGTTAAAATTTGTTTATCTACAACTGACATAAATGTTTACGGCTGGCGATTGAACAGTTACAAAAGTTGTTTCTCTTGTTGCAAACAAGTTACAATTAAAAATGGAGTCAGGCAGTTCTATGCGTTACACACAGGTAGCACCACCAAACACTAGCACTGCTTGTGCCTGCAGTACACCGGCGGCCTAAGCTGGCGCGCGCCTCCCCTGTTGCCATGACAACGTCTCTCAACCAATCACAAAAGAGTAGTTTCGTTTTGTCCAGCTTTGGACTTGGTTTGGCACGGAGGCTCTCGCGCGTCTGGCCTCATCCTGTGAAGGCTTGTCTCGGACATAGTGTAACGTCACCACATGGCGGCCAGGGCTTCGAACATCTTTAGAAAGTGTCGAAGATGGCGAGCAGAGAGGAGGACGTCCGGTCGGCTAGCACAAAGACTGTTAGGAGCTTTTGTCAACTGAAAAGGGAGCCATTAACACTCTGGGACGCAAGTCGACTGGGCAGAGGGTTCTGACCCCCCGCCGGCGGTCAGGGGAGGCTGGCTGGCCATATGGTCCCAGAGCCACCCGCATGTGCAGAGAAGCTAGGGGGGGGGACATGACCACCAGAAGCTAGCTGGCCGGAAAAGGGAGTTCGTTGAGAGATCTCCTCGCGTGCGGACGCAACTGCGGCCCGTTGGCAGTAGTGCACTTGGACACTGCGAGTGCGTAGCACCGGGTGTCAGGACACCGGCGCGATAAAGCGTCTGGGTGGAGGATGCACTAGCCGGGAGATGGGAGCAGTGTGCGTGGAGTCGCGGAGGTAGATTGCGAACGTAACCCCAGAGCTGTAAATACTGTATAATATTCTGTAAATAAATATTGTAACTAGAGCTCGTGTCTGTGTAGTCATTTCGCTACCACGACGCCACAATAGACAGTGGGTGCACTGTGGTTGCGAAGGATCCATTGTGGTTTGGTTTGTTTTTTCGTGTTTGCGGGCGCGTCAACTGCTTGGTCATTAGTCCCGTTAGTGTAGTGCATGTTTGTTCTCGGGATATGGTGGTGACCTTCGCCCCTAGATGGCGAGATCCGGCGCCGACCTACCGTCGGCTAGTGGGGTTTCCCCGTAACCAGGACTCTCCCACCAGCGAGGCACCGCCCCAGCCGGGACAAGCTCTAAGCTCCCGACCGGTCTCCCAAAATATGTGGTAGTGTAGTGCATGTTAGTGTAAGTGTGTGTGTGTAAGGGGAGAGGAGAGGACAAGGAAGAGGAAGGACAGATCGCGCGGGGTCCGTGGCCCGTTTGGAAGGGTACTGCTCGGGCATTCGCCTAGTGTTGATCGGAGAAATCACAGAAAAACTACCGATCAGAGCCGCCGCTAGAATTCTCATCCAGACAGCGACTGAATTCGACCTAGCTGAAAAGCTAGTGTCGAAAATCCTGCCGCCGTCAGGACTCGAACCTAGAACCTCCCGATCAGAGGCGCTGCAGTAGATCCATTGTGTGGCAGACCCAATATTTCAGGGGACACAATAAAATCCTTATTCGAAGTGTCGTTTTCGCGGAGAAGTAATCCTAAAAGAAGAGAAATATTAAATGTAATTATTTTATTTGGAATGTCTCCAATAATGGTTTAGCCCTAAATCGAAGGTCACTTTCAATTTCACAACATGAAACCGTGTCTGAATTTGTCTGGGCGTCCCCAAGTTTTGAACCCACCATCCGCCACTGCGGATGGCTCACGCGTGACATCGCGTATTTGCTACCCAAAGCGGAAGAGTTCTTTGGAGAACCATAGGCCAATTACTTGTCTGCCAGTAATGTACAAAGTTATAACTGCAGCCACAGCTAACAAAATGTACTCTGATGCGTTCTGAGTTCTCAGAGGAAGGGCGTATTTTGAATGGATAGATATGTCCTGTCGCGTTTGTGGTGAGTTCTCCAAGATCAGAATTTTTACCATATAATCACGCATCGATACGTTGCAAGTTTGCCCGGCTGGATGCTCAGGGTAGAACATGAAATATATGAACTGCGTTTTATTTACTTTTAGGGGATATTGCAATTACCAATCCGAACTTTCCGCACACCCACTACCTACCTTGTGAACAGACTGAAATTAAATGCATTTTTTTTATGTTAATCAGAATTTTGGCGGATTACGTGATCCCGCGCACAAGTGAATCTGCCGCTCGCCTCGTTCTCCAAGGGAGCGCCCCACTTCTCTAGCTGTCAATTTATCCTCGGGTTGCCAGAGGCGTCTACTGCTTTCATGGCCTGGGCTACCGCTGACTTCACAAATTATCTTTGACTATATAACTATACAATATCTTCGAGTATGAAGTTTTACTAGTTTGTACAATTTTTATTATAACATATTATTATATTGTGACGTCACGGGATTGTACAAACCCGTAACGCCACCATAAGCCACGCGAAAAGCCCAGAACACAGAGAAATAGGATACGTGGCGGAGCGATGGTCCGAGAAAGCGACATCTACCCGCAGATTTTCGCACTCCGATGTCCGAAGTTACGGATAATGTTCTTCTTGAGAGGGCGCGAAGGAGGAGAAAATTCACCCCTCCAGAAATTTCCCCAGGCGGAGTCACATAAATACCGCGACGCGCTTCGGGAGAACGCTCTTTCGATTTCGACAGTGACGGCGACTCAACCTAATTCTTCGGCGATAGTCACTGGTTAGAGCAGGAGTATATTTTAACTTGCTTAGTTAAAACTGATTTGAGAAACGCGTTAATAAGTGTGATATAATTCAGATGTAAAGTGCATGTACAATGTTAGCACTAACATTACGCGAGAAAGCAAGCGATGTGATTGCTTGAATCTGAAATATTTTCATACTTGAAATAAATTCACGCAGAAGGACTTTAAACGAAATCCAGCGTTTAACTTTGTACGCCACGACCACGCACGCTCAAAGTGTGGTATGTCGGCCGAGTGCTAGAAGTATCCAATTCAATAACGTTAGTTATTCAAAGCTGGAAGCGCGAACAACGGGTACGCGGCACACAGAATAAGGACTCCAGTGAAGACCCAAGCGTAGGCGAGAAGGACTTGGACCAAATACGTGGATGATACGAGCCCGGAGATCGAGAGAAAGGTCTGGAATTTGGACGAGTGGCGGAATCCAGAGATCGGGAGAAGGAAGTGGTACAACCGTGGAACATCGAACCAGTCAAGTGGCGCGGCGAGGACTGCGAGCGACCGAAAATCCCAAGGTTAACTGATGGCGAGCGGGAAGGAGATGTCGAGGTAAAGAACTGGCAACTCCTATGCAGCAATCTGTTGGGAAATCGTGTAGCTTTAAAATACCAGGCGAAGCGTCCTAAAAATAGGTGAAAGTTCCAAATAAGAAACTTGGAGAAATATTCCGAACGTATGAGCGGCAGTTTAGATTTCATTCGCTGTACTCACTAGTTAATTCGTTCGAATGCCATACCTTTTACAATTTTCTTAGAATGAATTATGATTTTTCATGTAGTGTAAAAGTGATCTTATTTGAAAGTCATGTTTTCATTGCATTATGTCAGGGGATAATTAGTTGTTATAATTTGTAAAGGGTCCAATTTAAGTAACGTGTGTGTTACGTTCGTTCTTTTGTTTGAGTTCACAGCATTGTAGTAAATGTGCAGCTTAAGGCTGACACCTGTGAACAGTCTATGGTAGAAGAATTGTAGAGAATCATTTAAAGGGCCGTGCACGGAGAACCCTTAAGAATAGCAAGAGTTGAATGAGGTACACGAAAGTAATTTAGAAAGTGGGAGAAGCAAAATAATTTTGAATAGTAACTATTGAAGTATTCAGGCAGTCGAGGTGACGCCTGTACATTTTGTGGTTGTGTTCTTTTTTGTTTTGTTTTCTTTGCAGTGACCATCTACGCAAAGTGCATACTTTATTGTATATTTGTGCCACTGTGTAATTTTTTTTTCACTGAATATATGCTCATTTCACCAGACGTTTACCTAATTCATTGTGTCAAGGGTTGAGACCTTTCTCATACCCGAAAGATCCTGCTTCCTGAGAATTCAAAGCTCGCTTCACGAGCATTCATCGTTTCACGCTCTATCGCCACCGGCTGGAAGGTAGTAGGTGGGCGTGTTAGAATATATATATATATATATATATATATATATATATATATATATATATATATATATATATACGGGCTACTGCCGGTAGTCCCGGTAGCCCACATGATACGCCACTGCGGGTAGCCGCATTTATGGAGGGACCTCTGGCTACCATGACGGTGTCTGTCCATGCTTTCCGCCAATTTTCACAATTTGTCTTAGGTATTTTTATTCACAAAGCGCTCACAGACCAACCCCATGTTAGCTACAATTATGGTGGAAGATTGTTCTTTGGTGAACTTCACAGCTTCTGAAAGTCGCCAGCACTAGCACGATCTAGGGTTCTTTCTGGTTCCTTCTCCCCAGGTACAAATATACTCATCTTGGTATTTATTTGTCTCTTTCTGGATATTTATATTCTACGACTCACCGGCAACAACAAGAAGTATACCTATACATCTGCATGAAATTTGGTCTTCAAAAGTGAGCAAAATAAATACAAATAAAGTCTAAACTACATCAGAGAGTATAGATGTTGATATGCACAGTGAGAATTAAGATTTTGAGTTAGATAAAACTCAGAAATATCTGGGAATTGAAGAATGAGAGAACGTTTCGAACGACGCAATGAAAGAGCGAATTCGTATTGTAATGATTCGCGACCATTTAAAAAAAACACAGTGTTCCAGAGAGTAAAAACTTTCAGTAAAAGGTGATGATTTGTATTCAAGGAGACAGAAGACGGCAGCGCCGCGCATGAATATTTTTTCTAAATTAATCAAATGCGCGAAAGAAAATCAAAATTAACATTAACACCCAGTAAAGCATACTATTTGGAATTATTAGAAAAAAGAATCATTGAAATTGGGCAAGCGGTTCACGAGATTTCGAAATAACTGTAATCATAAATCTTCAGTCGAAAGGCGTGGGCATGGAGGCCATTGTTACTGTAGTAAAGTTAGTGGCAAATGTGATTTTTAGCGAATATCAGGAAAACGCTTGAAGGAATCGAACTGGAACTTTGCTGAACGACAGAACAAAAGTTATGAATAATTTCGAAAGTTATTACAATTTTGTGAAACGCCTAGCACACGAGTTATAATTAAAAGTATGATTGAAACGAACGTAAAACAAGTGACGCATCGTATTGACGTCACGACTGACGTCACGACGTAAATAAACTAAAATGATGAGATTTGACAAAACAAGACATTGAAAAGAAGAGTCTAGGTAGTAATAATTAGCAGAAAAATAATAGACAATATTAGAAACCGGTAGCAAGGCGAAAACAAAAACAATAATAAACGGGAATTTAAGAAATATTATGTGATCTTGTTTGTGGAAACGGGCGAGCGATCGGCGGTTGTTCGAGAAAATCTATATAGAGGGCGGGCAACAATGCTACATAGACACGTAGACAGACAGATCAAAATATAAATAGAACAGTTTGCTTAATTCATGTAAGTCAACAATATTTCTGCACCGCGGGAATTTTAAAGTTTACATTTCTTCGATATTCGTGAAATCGAGAATATTCTTTCGCCGTGAGAACTTTAATATGGTGGAAACGTCGTGTGTACTGGAGAACGCTTCGCAGTGTGTGTTCAGTAATGGAATTTGATGGAAAATATGGTTTGGAGCAAATTGAAGTTGCAGCGCATTATTGCGGTACACGGGAAGCGTACCAGTCGATAGACGGCGATGCGTGACGTGCGCCGCGTGTTGTAAAATTGACCATCATGAAGGGAAGTAACATATGTACATTTGTTTGTTAAATTTTTTTATTTATCTGCAAGCATCTGTCGAAGACCAAGTTGTGTCTCTAATTAAAAGATGATAAGGTTAAAATTTCTTACGACAGAATGGGCATTCAGTGTGGATGAGTAGTCAGATTGCATTATAATTTTCAGTGTGAATGATTGTTATTTATTTGTAGGGTTTTGTAATATTGAGTGTATTGTTGATTGTTTGTGTTATATTTTTGTGTGCTGTCAGAGGGTCTTGCTTTCCTCCAAGTGTGTGATGTGTTGACATATTCAAAGAAAACACGTAAAAGAGAAAGTAAATAAATAACGATGAACACATCCAGGTTCATCAATAGCCTCTATCTAATGTGTTGTAATTGTAGTATTTAGATGCCGACCCATGCACATGCACATACGTACATCGTTTGTAGTCCTGTATAGGGCAATCACACAGTCACACCCAGGGAAATTTCAAGAATTGTACAAATTTAGCTAGTTGACGGCAAATATAAAAACTAAGGTAGGTTTGAAGAGAGGTATTATTATATTGGCAGCCCAACATAAAGCAGGTAGTAGAAGAGATTAGGAGAATAGAGTAGAGAGAGGTACATTGCAGTATGGAGTTACAGAAGAGTGAGACTTGTCCTGAAGCCCAGGAATAAAATACCTGAGTAAGCCCGGTGGCCGAGATCGCTAAGGCAGTAGTGTCGTAGTGATCTCAGACCGAAAGGTCGCGGGTTTGAGTCCCGCCTCGGGCATGGTTGTGTTTATGTTCGTCCTTTCACCCCTTAGCATCTTATCGTTTCCTCTTTACAGTTACCATATCGTTAACTCCAATAGTGGTCGCTAATGACCTAGATGTTGATGCGACCTTCAATATTGATTTTACCAAATAATACAAAAAATAAATAAAGATCTGCATTAAGTAGTTTGGCGGTGCCTGTAATCGAGTACAGTTTCGGACTAGAGGACTGGGTTAAGCCAAAAATTCCAATTATGGATCGACAAAACAGATCTGCTTACAATGCATTATATCGCCTATCCTCGAGCTGATGTACGTAGACTTACGTATCACGTGAGGATGGAGGAAGAGGCATCAGACAAATTGAAACGTCCCAACACAATGCTATAGTCGGGATGGAAAAGTATGCAGTCAGTCATCAAGATGACTCACTAATGAAGAAGGGCATTAAATCTGATCATAGGGAAACAGAGGGAAACATTGCATGTGTAGCAAGGAGCACTGCGAAGAAGACTATGCAAGTCACGCAGAATAATATCGAAAGTGAATTCCTTATGAAATATTATGAAAACATGAGACAAAAAATTTAAAGAAATCGTGGAGAAGCAAACCACTTTTTTTTGTTGTTATTTAAGGTCGCATCAACAGCTAGGTCATTAGCGACCACTATTGGCATTAACGTTATGGTAACTATGAGGGTGAAACGAAATGGTGATGATAAGGGGTGAAAGGACGAACACAAATACAACCATGCCCGAGGCGGGACTCGAACCGGGACCCTTCGGTCCGACATCACTACGACACTACTGCCTTAGCGATCTCGGCCACTGGGCCGGCGCAAACCACTTTATGGACTATAACTAAAACGAATGGACATTGATCAGTAAAGATCATTTATGTCCAGTGGCGGCTGGTGCTCCAACAGGCTGCAGGTTGCACCTCCATCGAACATGTAGATGAAAATGTAGTACGCAATTCAAATCAAATAAAACTAAGTGAAATAAAAGTCTATTTTGAAACACTACTTACATATTTTTTGCGTTGGGTCCGCATAAGGCATATACACCTCCCGCGCACGCGGTTCTGGCTTTGATTTCCACTGGGCACTTTAATTCGACTCCAGTACATCGCAACAAGCACTATTGCTTCGACACCTTTCACACAAATAGAATTATTTTGTTTCGAAAACTTCACTACCCTGGTATATTTGGCAATAATGAAAGATCTTCGACACGCATTCGTATTCACAAGAACGTTCGCAAACAGCTGGCCGGCCAGCTGCAGCCACAGGGGACACTCAGAGACTTCCATCCATAACGGCCACCTTTACACAAAGAACTCCTCAAATGTACTTTCAACAAACTTAATATCAAATGAAAACAAATCCTCCAAATATCATAAAAAATGCATTGAATATCTTCAATAATTGATTGAACTTGTGTACGTTCAATAACAAACGAAAATCATAAAACTACGTTTCAGTGAGTTAGACGAAGATAGAATACGGGTAATCCCCTGAGATTCTCTCCGTCGCCGCGCACCGCGACAGCTGTCTGGTTGCCCAACCAAGAGGCTGTATCTTCCACGTGTTAAATTGAAGGACCAAGGAGTAAAATCACTAAATTCATTAACACAGACAAGAGCCAGGGGCGTGGTGCAATTCCTGGCAAGGCACTAGACACCCGAGAGAGCGCCAGTTGGACGTTCTTTGGTTTCAAAATGATTTCATATACATCGATATTGCTGCAATATCTTGAATAATGGATTTTTGTAAAATAAAATGTATATTCCTAAGATATTATGACATCTTTCTTTTTCTGGGTGTTGTGCAACCGTGCAACCTAAGTACGAGACGCCTCTGTTTATGTGGCTTAAAAGGGCAAGAATGAAACGAGAATAGGAAACAGTAGTCATAACAGCCGAAGGTCAGGCGTTGATAACACATGATAAAGCGCTTCTCAAAATTCCCCAAAATGATAAATGCCGCATTTGCCAGGAATAAATAGAAACCATTGATCAAATTGTCTCAGAGGTCCAATTCTAACAAAGGCCGAATGCATGAAAAGACACGACAAGGTGTGTAGTTACCTCCACTGGGAAATCTGTACCGCTCTCGAAGTTCCAAACACATGCCCAAAGTGGTACAAACACTCAGCAAAACCGACGTGTTGAACTGTGTAAATGTTGTACGACAAACACATTCAGACTGTTTGCACGATAGAGACAAACTAACCAGGAATTGTTATCTGACATTTGGAGGAAAAAACAGTATACTTGAAGTAGTGTCTTTGTATATACACTTTCGCCTTTACATGTACTTTCACAGAAGTATTGTAACACTGCGTGGAAAACGGCGATTTTTATTTTCTCTTTACTGTAAACGCAGTAGAGAGAAATGTATGTAATGCTACGCGGAGAAAACGGCGATTTTTTGGCAGAAATACTCTTATTGCAGGGCACTAGCAACGAAAAAGTGGATAAATCCTGTTGCAATATTTAGAGAGGAATTTATAACTCGTGGTGTAGCCAGAATCCATGATTTGTACGTTCTTGATACTAAAAAATCGAATGACGGCAGAACGTCTGTCTGTCCGTACGTCTCTTAACAACACTAGCGGCCTAACCGTTGAGCCGATTTTTCTCGATAATTTATATTCCATAATAGAACTGGCTGATGTCGCAGTCCCATGAATTTAAAACAGATATTTTAATTATGGGGGTACTTTATATGAAACCCTGGGGCATTTTCAAAATTTTCACAAAACTGTCTCCATCGTTTTTGATTAAAGTTTGTTGTTAGATAGTGTGAAGAACGTTTAAGAGAATGCTGCAAGTCTTATGTTCGTTGAAAACCATGATTTTTCGAAAATTGCAAAAATTTAAAATTTGTCGGCGTCTTCCTACAACTACAGTTATTAAGAAAGTTTTTTTCCTCAATGAAATCTGGTCCTTAAAGATATATTGTGAAATTACTAGGGAATCAAATTTATTGTAATAAAAAATGTAAAATATGTAAATATATATGTACTTATTTTTTCCGAAACATCCAAGAAAAAATTGAAAATATGTAAAATAAAAATTCATTATTGTGTTTAAAATTGTTCTCTACGAGTATTTTCCGATTATAGAACGTCGCCGATCAGTTATTACAGATTTGGAGTGGCTGAAAGTAAGAATAAAGTAAGAATTGTATTCTTATTGTATTCTTACTTATTGTATTGTATTCCACATATAAGAATTTTATTCGAAATATAAAATACGTTCATAGTACGTTCTACAATGTTTACGAGGAGTCGGTGTACAAGTGAATAGTAGTATCGTGTAGCGAATGATGGATCCCAGCGGAGATGGTTAAATGGTATATACCCCACCCTCAAAATTGAACAACGCAGTAAGACAATTTTCTGTAAAAAATATTTGTTAGTTTTCGATCGAGTAACGAATGAGCAAGCACGGGATTGAAATTACTTTTCTTCATGAAAATCCGCTCATTCTTGACTCGCAAGTACGCAGTAAGCAGAGGGGGAGGATGGATAAGCATTCATGGCAGAGATATGGTGGTAATAAAGCCTAACAGCATTGCATTTGTTTTGTAAGAAAGATAAAGATAAATTTATTTAAACTGCAATTGGGTGCAACGCGGTGGCAGTTAATTACATAAATAAGATAATAGATGTCAGGCAAATAATATAATAATGGTAATAATAATGCTAAAATGATAATAATAATAATAATAATAATAATAACAATAACAGTAATAATAATATAAAAACTGATGGTTCTTAAAACATTAAATTTCATGAAAAAGAAAAGAAACGTCTATCATCTAAAACCGCACTTAGTGTTTATACAATAAAGAACGCACTGCACTAGCAATCACTTCACTTCACTATAACACTAAAAACATTTACTTCATTATTTTTCTGCTCTACACTGCACCACACCTCACTTCACTGTATAACTTAATATTCTTAGTCAACTACCTCATAAACTTAAAAATACCCTACATTAATTTCCTAAATTGTTGAACACTTCGAGAAAAGGGTTCAAAAGTTTTTGCACGCAATCTATTCCAATCCCTTATCGTTCAATTTGTGAAAGAGAATTTCGCGACATCCGTTCTCTGCGGTCTTAAATTTATTTTGTGTCAGTGATCCCCTCTACTGATGTGCGTAGCCGCCGTTTAATTTCTTTCCAAGCTGGATGACCACTATAAGCTTTATACAACGCGCAAAGTCTTGCCAATGTTCGCCTGTTTTCGAGTGAATCCCACCCTGCCGTTTTCTTGTCCCTGAAAGTAAAATTAGCTGCTATACGCTGAATACTTTCCAAATACTGCATAATTTTGTGCGGATCTCAACAAATTACTCCATATTCCATTATCTGACGAACAAGCGATAAATAAGTAATTTCCTTCGCGTTTACTGTACTCTTTTTTAAGATGCGCATTATAAAATGAAGAGATCTCCACGCTTTCCCTACAACAAAATTTACGTGACTTTTCCAGCTTAATTTACTATCGAAATGGATACCTAGGTACGTGCATGAAAAAAATCTCGGAAAGATGGAAAGATGTTTCCGTAACAAAAATTCTAAACTCTACGGAAAGAAGTTTCCGTAACAAATATTGAAAACGCGCATCAGAAATGTTCTGTTTCCACGTAAAAATATATTATAATGTAGCTAAATATGTACGAAATGTGTCACAATTGGTGAAATATGCAAAAATATGTAATTATACTAAAATATGTAAAATAAAAACCGTTCTAATTCATTCAAAATATCTTGTAAACTGTAGAAAATGTAATTGAATCCGGGTATCTAGATCCTGTAACAACATATAATTACATGGAAATCCGTTCCCTAGAAATAACTAATCATAGAACAGCGATAAGTCTCGTACAAATTGTTTAATTGTATTATTCTGGGCGCTGTATTCTACTTTATCGATTGAGGCTGCGCAGGTCGACGCCGACCGCTCAGTTGCAAATTTAATCCTCGCCCGAGAACCGCTCTCCCGCGCAGCTGCACCGCCAGACTTCTTGGAATCGCCCTCGCACGCGCGCTGCAGCCACTTGCAGAAGACTTCGGATCACTCTCGGTGCAATGCGCGTCGCCGCGTGCGGCGCTTCGAGGAATCAGGGCGCCATGCAGGCGATTTAACGTAGCAGCCTTGTAATCTTGTATCACGCACTGAAATTCCTTAATTGCATTTGCTACCTAACTACATAATTTATCCAGCTCTAATTAAGGCATTGTCCAAGTTTCCTTTAACCCTTCAGTGGTCGCGTGGATTATTATTGTAATCCAGACATATGTCTGGATTACAATAGATTCATTCATATATTCATTCGCTGTTTACAGCGAGAGTTGACAAACTTTTGGCATGGACTTTTTGCGGAACGCCCCAGCTATTGAATTATAGCAAAATATGACTCAGGTGATAAGCTGATAACCGCTGCACTAACGATAAGCGCCGGAAACAGCCTGGATTACAATAGTAATCCGCGTGTCCACTCGCGGTTCAGTTTCTGACATACGCGGATATCAGGAATATCTCTGCAATCAATAATGTGAATGTTTGTGCAAAGAACAGCTGTGAAGAAAGGTTGGCTATGGGGAGATTTCTAAAGGATTTTGCTTTGTCCGTCATGAAATCAGCAATGAAAAAGACGAGAGAGAGAAATATTCTACCACCAGCAATACGAACACACGGGAGACTTGTTCTGGGAATCCGAGAAGGGACCGAGGGGTGCGCGGAGTCACCAAAGGGCAACGCGGGACGTTTTTATTTCTGTGGATTTCAACGAAACAAGAGCACTCGACAGTACAGCGTAGATTGTGTCCAGTGGAGGTGCCCAGAATACATTAAGAAAACATGTATGAGATGTTCATCTGTTGTTGACATTGAATCACATTCAGAATACAGAGTCCAACTTTTTAAACAATTCTGTTAAACAGCGTTATTTAATAGTTGTGATGAAAGTATGATGTATATCAAGGGCACAAAACGTATATAGTACAAGACTCTTCAAAAACAAAACATCTACATGCATATATTTACATTCACTTATTTTACGGCATGATACATGCAATTATGTGTAGCATTTCAAAGAATTTGCAACAAGGCAACGTTCTCATAAATTTAATAGTATTTTCTAACTTGTCAGTGTTTTAAATACCATTACACATTTATATTTGAACTAAAAGACGATTTTTAGGTAAAATATTGTTAATAAGAATTTTTTAACGGATTACAATTGTAATCCGCGCGACCACTCAAGTTCCAATTTTGAGCGCGACCACTGAATGTTTAATTGCATTACGTAAAAAACTAATTCTGATTGGCTAGACACCATTGAGCCGCGAAGTGTGCCATCTCCTGACCACATATTCAAACAAAACAGTCAGTCGAGCGACGATGTTCGTACGAGACTCATCCACGTACGCTGCTTTGCAGTTAATTATGTATGATCACGCAATGTTTTCAAATTAACTGCTCGGACTGAAAAATTGTCAATGTTTAATCACAACTAATGTGTAAAGTGAATATGTAGTATGAAGAGTTCTTAACAACCATAAATAAAATATTTGCAGGCAGGTTAACGGGGCTTGGTCAGAAAAAAGTTTACGATGCAGTGAATGGTGTAAGTTGTTCACGATGTTGCAAGGTATGTAATGTTTAGGTAATAGATATAAAGGAAATTTGTAAATAATTTTTGTAACTTAGCTAGAAAATTGTGTCTCATACGTGTGTTTTTTGGTAACATTATTCATGAAGAGTGTTGTTTTCATGTTCTTTCATATTAGCCCTGATGATGGAAATAAAAGTTTCCGAAACGTTGGCAAACAACTAGTTAAATTTTTCTGACCAAGCCCGTTAACCTGCCTGCAAATGTGAATATGTAGAGCAATTATTGTACACCTTGTAGTACGCGTGTGCTGCAAGTCTATTATTAATCCATTGCAACTGTAATTGTGTCGAAACCATTCTCACCCATTGCAATGCGCAGTGATTCTATTTGTTTGTGCCTTGGACTGTGAAAGTTTGCGCGAGCAATTATCTAAACCGCATCCATGTCACTATCACATATTCGTAGCACGTACAATTACGATTCTCGGGGATCAGTTCAACCAAACGTGGTAATGAGCTGTGCATCATTTAGTATGGTGATTATTACAATTCGAACTGTTCTCTACCTTTTGGCGAGAAGTTTGTACTCGAGATGGGCTTAACAGCTTTTCTTCAATAACTGTTATCACAATATCAGTTGACTCGTAATAGCCGTTATTAATAACAGGTGAAAAATAACATATCCGTGATCAGCAACATAATATGGCCGACTGCTAAGAGTTAAATCAGTTGTGGCGACTGCTAAGAGTTAAACCACGCAAAACGAATAACGTTGGTAGCACCGTAAAGCTTGTACAGCTACCTTACGGCGCTTGCTTGCACTACTTTCCCAACCATGTTTGGACAGAGAAGCAGCTGATATGAACGAGACTGCATGAATGCCTGTCCGAAATGTCAGAATTGACGAGAAACCTCGGGATCAAACGGCGTCGAGGCCCATCGCCCTTGACGCGACATTAAATGGCTAAGAACAAATAAAAATACAATCTTTGAACTGAATATCATATTGGCTAAGTCAAACCTTAGGTAAGCCGATTCAAACTTTTCCAATTATCAAACAAACCAGAAAGAGAATAAAAACGAAATAAAATCATGCTTGTGCAAACAGGCAACGTTATCGTGACGTGTAGAATTTTGTAGTGTCCATCAGCTGTCGGCTCCAAAAGAACCCGGGCACACACGAAAAAAAAAATGCGAAACAGAAGTAGAAAATAACAGACGTCAAGCGGATATTCGCGGTGACAGCCGCGAAAAGTGTGGGAGGGGGGGGACGAGCGGGCGCGCCCCATCAGAGCTCCCTGGAAGCAGACCTTTGCCCTTCCCCCTCCCAGCCTCCGCCCCGCACCGCCTGCGTCGCCCACGCCGCACGGTGGGGACGCCCCTAGGAAGCCGGTCGAAAGGCACGTAAGTAAAGACCGGACAAATATGCAGTATCAAACGCCAAAATATGTACATAAATATGTAACGAGAACAGTGAGAATATGTAATAAATATGTAAAATCGAATATAATAGTGGCACGGTGAGGACGCGCCTGGGAAGCAGGCCGAAAGGCACGTAAGTAAAGACCGGAAAAATATGCAGTATCAAACGCCAAAATATGTACATAAATATGTAACGAGAACAGCCAGAATATGTAATAAATATGTAATATAATCGAATATAATATGTAATATAATCGAATATAATATGTAATATAACACGCCAATTATAAAACAAATTTACATAATTCGACATTACAATTATCAAAAGTTGTTCGTAAACCAATTTTAAAAATACTACAAACAGTTTAAAAATCATTTGGAGAGCACTAGTAGAAGCGTGTTTTGCACCATACAACCTTCCCGTCCTTAATAAAAGCATCATCTATTGCTATCCAGGGCAGTTGTGTACAAGCCAGACCAGACGCAATATAAGCCCTCGTACAAATTGGCGATATCTTTGTCCATTAAATCACTGCCGCGTGCAGCATTTTTATCGAACTGTTACACGTCGACGATGGCCAAAGTTTCTCCGAAATTAAGTTGTGGGAATTCTGATTTGGTGTTGTTGACATTCTTATGAGAAGAAATAAAAGAGGTCATCTTCGTCAACATATTATATAAGATAATATGTTGACGAAGATGACCTCTTTTATTTCTTCTTCGAAATTAAGGTTAAAGATCACGAAACACGACGTCAGTAATACTTTTCATACGTAAAGGTAAAACTGATCTCAGTCACTGGCGCGTACTTCCCGCCACTGAGATATCTGAAGCAGGCATGTCGGACTAAGTACATCCGATCGCGTCTAAACGTAGCATATCTCTATTCGAAAATACTCAGTAATAATGTAGGGAATAAATCTGTTATTAAAAAAACTCATTTTAACAAAAAATGTATAACATAGGAGCAAATTGAAAAAATAAAAAATATTTTGTAAAAACAGCAAAATATGTTAAATATGTAATATAGTATCAAATATGTAAAAATATGTAACGAAAAATTTGCATATTTGTTAAGACAGCAACGATTCGCCAAGGTTATAGTTTTGAGAATGGTAAGTAGGAAGACAGAAAATTTGTAATTACATAAAAATCCGGTCTCTACACAGAAGGCATGTTATCTAGAGGTTATGAGGGTGCTGAATTCGAATTAAATGTACAAAATTAACAATTATAAACAACAAAAATAGGTGTTTTTAGATGCACATTACGCGCAAAATTAAATGTAACATTTAGGGCGATGACTATTAATGATGATTACTATGGTAGACCTAAGGAAATAACGAGATTTCCCTCAGAAGAAATTGCATTCTGATAAGTGGTACAAGGCAAGATGTACAGGCGATTTCAGTAAATAGCAAAGAAAAGTCAATATGCTGACGTTTCCGAAATTAACAGCATTCAATGCAGAATTTTATCTTCTTTTAAAATATATAGATACAAATATGCTTGTAGAAATTTGTTTTTATCTTAGATTATTAAACGTGATTCAATTTAACTCACGCCAAAAACTTCTATGTTTTTTTCTCTTAAAACGCGGACTCTTGAAAATCGAGTAGCAGTGGCAGTGTAAATTTTTAGTCAGTTTGGAATATGTCTTCTCGAGAGAAACTACCCTGAAGCCCATCCCATTTTTTCCACTTCACTTGTGATTTTCCGAGAGACTGAACAGTTTTCGTTAGTGTTTTGGGGCCGTCTTAAAATTATGTAACGCAAAACTGGAGTATTTATGACACCCCTTCTCACCCTGTAACGCATGTGTTAGGTGTGCTTGACTCTCTCAAATAATTACGCTTGATGACACACACACACACACACACTGCATTTACAGTAAGAAAAAAATAATTACGTTGCGGTAGAAACAATTTGTGTTGTGTATTAAAATTATAGTTAATATCAGACTTAGTTGCGATGCTGGTAGCGCCTAACAGTACATTTGTGGCAAATTATTGAATGAAGGAAGGGCATGTATAGGCGGGAAAATTTCTGAAATACCGTGCACACGCTGTCACGGAAGATGTATGAGCGATAATTTACTGTGCCAATTTAATTTAATTCTATAATCTATATATATAAAAGAAAGTCGTGTTAGTTACACTATTTATAACTCAAGAACGGCTGTCCCGATTTAGCTGAAAATTGGTGAGCAGGAAGCTTAGAACCAGGAGACGGACATAGGATACTGTTTATTCCGTTCGACAGCGTTCCTGTGTGAGAACGCACGTTTTTGCACGTTTTCGCGTGATTTCGCATGTTAGCGGTCATTGTTGCCTGTGGTAACCTGCGCCTGATAAGAAAACAAAAAATGTCGTGTATCACAAGGTACTTAACTGAAGAGTGCAACCTATGCACCAAAATACAGGAACAATAATGAATGATTAATCTACTTAATTTTTTTATTTGTATTTTCTAATAAACAATTTAACTTAATACATTCCAAAATCTGCTTATTTATTGCCTTTAACAGCCGGTCCCTATGATTACAGCTTTGTATTTCTCTCTTAAACAAAAATCAATTCAAAAAAACGCTCTGGTAGTAATAGATTTTTTAATTATCTATTTAATATCAGAGCGTTTTTTTAAATTCTTCTTTGTTTGAGAGAAAAACACAAATCTGCAATTGCTTTATTATCACGAGTGCAACAAGGATAGTACAGTCTCTCACAGTGAGTGCGACGCGAGGAAAAGATGGGACCGGCTGTTAAGGCGGAACAGAGTTCGCCGGGTCAGCTAGTATATTATAACTTAATTTTGAATACTTTCTTTGTAATGTACGAGATTCAATCAATTAGCATGGATGAAAAAGTATTTCCCTTCATTGTGAAAGTGAATACATGATTTTTTAATTTATTTATATTTTTTTAAATTTTTTGCTAATATGTTAATTTTTATTATAACTCTAAATACATAGAATTACATCAGCAAATATTGAATTTTTAAAAAATGTCAGTTACGAAACCTCTCCCTAAGTAACATCTTTCCACTGTCTCAAATTCCCCCCCCCCCTTTAGTGTTTTGTAATTTATAGACGACTACTAACAGGTGTGTGTGTGTGTGTGTGTATGGGGGGGGTAAAATTTACTTATCGTTAGTATTGCAGGGCGTTTATGGGAAAGTTGCAGCAGTTTCTTAAGAACACACAAAAGAGTGAGTACCGCATCCACTCTGCATGATGAAGCTTCGTTCGAACAATTTTCCAAAAACAAATAACCATAATGTGCAATCATAAGAAAGGTATAGTGGAGGAAATTGATAAAAATATGAATTTTGAGAGTAAAACACAAAAATGCTTAACTTTCATAAGAGATGTATAGAAGTTTGTGTTTATTAATGGCATGGCAAGTACACTATTGTTTTTGTTACTCGAAGAGTATGTATTGTGAACATGAAAAGAAGCTCTCTTCTACTGGTTCTTAACATGATGTATATTAGATTTTTTCATGTATTCACACCTTCTTCTTTTTGAGCGTTCTTCCCTAGTAAAGATTAATGCGCGAATCGAAAATGTAAATACCACATAAAATTACATAACAATTTTATTTCACATAAAATGTGGTGAGAATATTCCTTACAAACAAGCAAATAAAACAGAACTATGATACTTTCTTTACATTTTAAACTTGAATGAGAAATAACGAGAGTACATTTTCGTCGTGATGAGTAGAGACCGGAGTTTTATGTAATTACATTTTTTTTGTCTTTCTACTAATCGTTCTAAAACTTGTAATCTTGGTGAATCTTCGTTCTCCTAACACAATATCCAATTTTTTCGTTACATATTTTTACATATTTAGTACTTTATTACATTTTTTACATATTTTTCAATTTTCACAATTTATTTTCTATGAACTTTCTTGAATTTTATTACGTAATTTTTATAAAAAGAAGTATTTAAAAACATCAGCACTTTTCCTTCATTATTGGTGTAATGTAAGTGTAAAAATATCATTTTCGCCACGTTTCGTTACCATTAACCTTAATTTCTGAGAAACTTTGGCGAATGCCAAGTGTAGAACTTCGATAAGAACTTTGCACGCTGCAGTGATTGTTTGCAGGTCATAAATATCACCATGGCTTCTATTGTCTCTAGTCTGGCTGAAGGCATATGACCTTGCTTACATGCATGTCGGTCTGGCTGCTAAACTACACTCGTGGATAACAATAGATTAATCTTTTACTACTGACGGGAAAGTAGAATGGTGCTAAGTGTGCATCATCGCGTCCTCTTCAAATGATTTTTAAAACATATGTATTATTTTTAAATTTTGTTTAAGAATTTTTTTAAATGTAATTTCTTATTATGTAAATGTGTTTTTTAATAAGTTAATTTTATCATTACATATTTTATCCCATTTTACATATTTATTCCATATTCTTAATGTTTTCATTACATATTTATGTACATATTATCATACTGCATATTTTTCGGTCTCTAGCGATGAGTATGAATGGGTGTGGGATACGGCCCGTACTTGAGAGTTATCGTTTTTGGCCAGGCTTCGTGGCTGCTGCGCCACTGTGCGGCGCGGCGCGGAAAGATCGAGCAACCATATCAAAAGTGCCAGGCGACATCTGTCTCCTCGCGGCTGGCGCGCGGCGCCTGGACAATGCTCCATTGTGTTCCCGCTGCGGAGGCTGCGACACAAGAAAGCCACGCGCGCGCGGGGGCGGGGGCGGGGGGAGGGGGAGTGTGCCGGGCGCGACTTCCGGCTGCGCGTCAACGCCGCCGCGCGGCGGGGATAAGACTGCGCCGCCCCCGCCCCCGCCCCCGTGGCGGAGCTGGTGGCGCCGCTGCCCCGCTGCTCTGCGCCTATCTCCGAAAGCGCTCGCTGTCACTGCAGCGCCTCTGACCGGGAGGTCCTAGGTTCGAGTTCTGACGTCAGCAGGAACTAGCTTTTCGGCTAGGTCGAATTGAGTCGCTGTCTGGAGGAGAATTCTATCGGCCGGCTGCTCTTATCGGTAGTTTTTCCGTGTTTTTTCCGATCAACACCAGGCGAATGCCGGAGCAGTACCCTACCAAACGGGCCACGGACCATGCGCGATCTTTCCTTCCTCTTCCTTGTCCTATCCTCTCCCCTTACACACACACTTACACTAACATGCACTACACTACCACATATTTTGGCAGAACGGCCTAGAGCTTGTCCCGACTGGGGCGGTGCCCCGCTGGTGGGAGAGTCCTGGTTAGGGAGAAACCCCACTAGCCGACGGTAGGTCAGCGCCGGATCTCGCTATCCAGCGGGGGAAGATCGTCGCCATCTTCCGAGAAAAACATGCACTACACTCGCGGTACGAATGACCAAAGCAGTTGACACCGCCGGAAACACGAAAAAAACAATCAATGGGAAAAACTGAAAGGGCTCGCGGACAGCAGTCGTGGCCACTGCGACGCTCCGAGAGTTCTGGATTCCAATTCTTAACCGCTCGTGATCATCTCGGAGGTTCGTGATTGACGTCATAGCGAATGAAATGCGAGTTTACGTATTCTTAACCGCTCGACTCGTCTCGAGTGAATTACGTTCGCGATATCACGAGTGTGGTTTGGAGCAGTGAGATTCATCACGAATAGTAAACAGTATTAACATAACCTCAATTTTCTTGACTTGCTGAGGGAAGGTGCGTACTAAAAAACAGTAACTACGTATCGTATTTTTATCTAATAACTTTGTACGCTCCTAGATGTTACTAAATATTATATAAACTATGATTTTTGCATGAAATAACATTTATAATATATCTTCACTAATAATATGTGTATAATGTAAATTTTCCTTGCCTAACGAACATAGCTGTTTACGCGCGTTTATTCTAATGATGCTGTGTGAGACAATCCAGCAGCGACTGATGCTTTGCCAAACGTTACCGCTCGTCATGTGCGCATGGTATCGCGAAGGGTGTTTAAGAATACGGTTTCCTCGTGGTCTTCGCAATTGGACCGTTCGAGACATCACGAATGCGAGATATTACAAATGATAAAAATAGGAGCCCGGGACCTAGTGGGGGCGAATATTCCATTCAGGTGGGATAGCTAGTGCAAGAGCTGAAGTCATTTCACCCGAAAGTGTAGTGCATGTTTTCATCGCTGGAGGTGATCTTCCCACTGGCTCGCGAGGTCCGGCACCGACCTACATTAGCTTGTGGGGACATTCCCCAATCAGGTATTTTCCACAGCACCGCCCCAGCCGGGTCTAAATATAAACTAAATGCAAGCTCTAAATGGAAATCGGAAGTTCTATATGTAAGCTCCCGACTGGTCTCCGGACATGTGCGGTAGTTTAGTGCATGTGAGTGTGTCTATGTGTGTGTGTGTGTGTGTGTGTGTGTGTGTGTGTGTGTAAATAAAGAGTGAGGATAAGAGAAGGAAAAGGACGGAAAGATCGCGCGCAATCTGTGACCCATGTGATAGAGTGACTGGTATCACGAATCAGACGAATTCCGAAGCAGTTCTGTAAACTAATGATGCAATCAAATCACATACTTGCTCGCATTATTTCAAAATGCCATGCAATATTATACAACTACATAAACAAGTAAAAGTGTTTTCAACCAGTATTGTTTTTTCCGCCCCGAGACCCGATCTCAGATCCTGTTAATATGCTGGCACTCATACCACTACCCCACACAGCAGCCGTGTGGATCTAAATCGGGCACACTCATTAAAAGGTAAGTGCCAGATGCTCGTAAAAAATCCTCAACAATCAAAATATTCGTTAGAAATTCCTAAAGCATCCAGTCCGTTCAACTCGATTAGGGAATATCAATTTTGGAGAAAATCTGCTGAACTGTTTAGGCGCCACAGTTTTCCACGGATGGACTGACAGCTATTAGGTAGGTAGGTTGGTTGATTGATAGTGGTTCTGGGCGAACAGACACTTAGGATCATTAGTCCCGTAAGTGTAGTACATGTTTTCGGGAGGTAGCGGTGATTTTCCCTGTATGGCTAAATTCGGCGCCGACCTACCATCGGCTGGTGGGATTTTCCCTATTCAGGTGCCTCCCGCCAGAGGGGTATCCCCCAGCCGGGACAAGCTCTAAGCTCCCGGCAGGGCTACCGTGTGTGTAAGTAAATTGTAGGATAAGAAAAGGAATAGTAAGAAATGATCACTCGAGGTCCGTTTGGTAGGGTCCTGCCCATGCATTCGCCTGGAATTGATCAGAGAAAACACGGAAAGCTATTGACCAAGCAGCCGGCCGCTAGAATTATTTTCCACACAGCGAGAGGATTCTGCCTAGTTGGTGTCGAAAATACTGCCATCGACAAGATTCGAACTAAGGACTTGCCGGTCAGTGGCACTACAGTGACCTTACTTGATGTTCTGAGACACCTTTCGCGGTCAGCCGTTGAATATATATAGGTCCTTCTCATTAGTAGTGCACATATTTATTTAAATTTCAAGTTGATAGATTAGTTTACTTAAATCGTTTTATAGAGATGCACAGAATGAGTGAACAATTGAAGGGCTCTGTAGAACAAGGGGCCATCCCACATTTTTTGTGAAATTGAGTTATCAGCCTTATATAAAACTTCAAATAGTATTTTAATGTAATATGTTAATTAAGACTAGTATGGACCTATATGCGAGTGTATTGTCTTTCAAAATTTAAAAATGTACTGAGTTATCTAAAAAACGTTCAGAGAGAACCCTCATTATCTCAGAACTAGCCCCTTGTTCTACTGAGCCCTTCAATTGATTTGACGTGACCGTTTTGCAAATAAAATAAAAGAGTTGAAAATATGTTAAAAAATTACAAATTGGAAAAGCACGTACAGACACGTTTGATTTATTTATATGAATTGATTGTATTTGTGCAATAGTTTTCTGTGAAAACACATTCATCAAATAAATATACCTGCATATGATTCGAATTCACTTTCTTTTGCCCCAAAGGGATGAATCTGTACACGTAATTTTACGACCTCGGCCATCCGGGACGGACACGGTCTATAAACATTTATATTAAATAAGACATCATGGTTTTAGTTATAGCATTAGAGAACCGAAAAATTAAGAAAATGTAAAGAATGTCCATAGGGAAACCAAAGAAGGCACTAGCTTTTCAGCTAGGTCGAATTCAGTCGCTGTCTGGAGGAGAATTCTAGCGGCCGGCTGCTTTTATCAGTAGTTTTCCGTGGTTTCTCCGATCAACACCAGGCGAAAGCCGGAAAAGTACCATTCCGAACGGGCCGCGGACCGCGCGCGATCTTTCCTTCCTTGTCCTATCCTCTCCTCTTACACACACACACACACACACACACACACACACACACACACACACACACACACACTTATACTAACATGCACTACACTACCACATATTCCGGGAGACCGGTCGGGAGCTTCAAGCTTGTCCCAGCAGGGGCGCTGCCCCGCTAGTGGGAGAGTCCTAGGGGGAAATCCCACTAGCCGACGGTAGGTCGGCGCCGGATCTCGCCATTCAGCGGGGCAACACCACAGCCATCTCCCGAGTAAAAAAACATGCACTACACTTACGGGACGTGTGACCAAAGCAGTTGACGTGCCCGGAAACACGAAAAAATCAATTCATCTTAAGAACTTCTTATTCATTAGAATTATTGTACTATGTGGCTTGTTTAGTTTTAGATTGCCGAGGACTAAATATAGACGTGTTGTAATTTTTTAATTATTTTTATAATTTATAATTTTTTAAATTTCAGGTAAAATGAATTCGCCCTCTACCTAAATAACATGTTGTAAAGATGAATTATTTTATTTATTATCAATTAAACTGATAATCAAGTCGTAATAATAATATTAATAGAAATAATAACAGTAAAATAATAATAATAATAATAATAATAATTGGTGCAGAAAAAAGAAATTAAGGTACACATAATTAACAAACTAAAATCTTGTGGCTAATCAGCAGGCAAAAAAGACATCAATATTGATCAATATATTTCTTAAAACTTAATTAAAAAACATTGTTAAGCAATAGTCTTAACATTGCTAAGCAACAATGAATCGTTTGAAGTAACAATTGACAAAATAGTTAACCAGCATCTGTATTCTAATTCAATTATTCTCATGCTCTTATTATTAGAACTCTAATAAGTCTACTTACGTTTGTTCTTGAAAGCAATAAATTGTTTTGTCTTACTCCTCTTACTATTTTTGTTTAGTGCTTGATGTACCATACTTAATTTCAATTTCCATTTTATTTTCAGTAATATTTTAGACGTAAATGAATAGTCAAAGAAGTAGTAGTAGCAGTAGCAGCATCAGTAGCAGTAGTACTAGGAGTCGTACTACTAGGAGTAGTATTATTAGTACTATTAGTAGTACTAGTCCTGATAGTTAATAATACTTAGTAGTAGCAGTAGAAGAAGTAGAAATAGTAAACCAAGAACTGTATTCGAATATACCATAAATCTCTTTGAATTGAGATGAAATTAGTAAACAGCCATTTGAGAAATTTAAATTACAAGAATAAGCAAGAAGAAAACGAGGAATTAAAGACAAAGATTGTGAGGAAGGAGAGCGGGAGCAGCAGCACTAGAAGACGGAGCAGCAGGGGAGAGCGGATGTGGGCGGCGCGCGCCGCTGCTGCGCTGTTTGTGGGCGGAGACTTCTTGCTCCCCGCTGCGCGCAGGGGAAGCGCGGCGAACTTCGTGGGAACAGTTCGCCTTATCTCCAAGCTTCGTCCTGGCTTCTGCGGCGGCGCGTCGGCGCCCCAGCGGCTAACAACACACACACAATCTGCCCCTCCCCCCGCTGGCGCCGCTTACGCCGCCAAAAGGGTAGCGCGACGCAAATACAGTTATTACAGAGTATCTCGAAAAAACAAACAATAAATACTTCAAGGGCAGCCAAGTGGGTGGAAGGGAATCGATTTTTGCAAATAACTAGGTGGTAGGAAGTCTAACGCAAGTGACATTTAACTTCTATTGATATCCAGTTAGTGGTGCCCAGATGTCTGGTAGGTTCACAGGCAATCAGACGGACTTCGTATACATTACGCAACAAACTTTAGGGTTAAGATGAGTTTCTTAATCCAACAACTAGTGGTGCTACAACAGCACATACTGTTTCCCAATAATATATTATTGTAACGTAAAGTTATGTCTTCATTTCTGCCTTTCTTATTCTTCAAAAATCAGTTTATCCCGTAAATAAAGCAAGTGTGAAAAATATATTTTTTATTCAAAATTTTAACGAATATGTATTATAAAGGGATATATTTCAGGTATTGAATTCAATGTATAAGGTATTCAATGTATTCACGAACATATGAGACGTGTAGCTTTTAAAAATTCTGTGTAAGTATACTAGTAAAATAACGAAGATAGTAAAATAACGAAAACTTAATAAATAATACGATCCACAGACAGCTCGGGCATCGGCGGCAGCAGCGGCGGAATTTTAAGCTTTTTTTCTCAGCAGTCTATTGAGTTTTTGAAGAAGTTCATTTGCAATCATTTGAATCACATCCACTCACAATTGTAATAATGCATACAAATCGATAGTGTCCATATTAACGGAGTGAGAGGTATTTAAAAATATTTTTGTGTAATTTTTAAAGAAACCAATAAATACACCAAAATGAAATTTACGTCATATTAAACAGCGCAATTAGCGCTATCCATTGGAAAAGTTTGAGCAAAATATTTTTAAGAAAATGGCGTTTCAGCGTTTCTGAAAACGTGGAATTTTGAGCTCATTTCCTCAAAAAACGTTTATTTTTGGAGAAACTTTAGTTCACATTATCTAAAGCGCATGTACTCATTAATAAAATAATGTGAAGAAATCGCCTCTAAGGTAAGTATTATTGACGTGAGAGACAAGTAAATATTACATTTTTGTAATTTTTGAAATAACAAAAGAATAGAGCAATATGGCGTTTATGTCATCGTATAGAGTTCGTTTGTCACTAACAATTCCAAAAATTTAAAGCAAAAATTGGGAGAATTGAGAAAATCTTGTTTTTGTAATTTTTTAGCTTTATTAAAAAACTATTTATGGACAATATATTTCATTTAAATTTAATTTTTTTTTCATAAAATTTTATGAATTTTATAGTTGTAGGAAGATGGTGAAAAATATTCAAACTTTGGCAATTTTTGAAAATTCTCTCTATAAGTATTATTTTACTCTATTCTTACAAGAAATTCAAAGAAACAATTTGGAGCCGTTCTTGAAAAAGTTTGAAAATGTCCGGGGAGCCTCACGTAAAGTAGCCTCAAATTTTAAAGAATGTCTTTCAATATTTCAAAGCTTCAACTAGATTCAGATAAACAGAAGATTCTTCAATTTTTGAAAGATCCTAGGTTTAGGCGCTAGGAGAGTTTACGGACGGACGTTTGCTTCCAATTGGTTTTTGGGCATCAATGACCCACGAAACAGGGATTCTGGCTACGCCATGTGTTAGAGGATTTTTTCTCTTAATTTGGTAACTGGTTTTATGCAATTTTTCGTCACAAGAGCCCGGCAATGAATTTCGAACCGAAAACCGATCGAAAATCCGCTAGTTTCTTTGATTATTTTGTTTCGTATTTTTCATGGACTCATAGCTAACTTAAAGCTTATTATTACAAACCAGGTAAAATTCTAATTGTTATCTAAATTTCTGGTGCCAGATTACCGAACAGGCTGAGTAGGCTGCAGGCTGGGACGCGCAAGGTTTGGGGGGCGAACGAATTTCAGCGGATTAACAATTTCATAAGGCAAAATTTTGAATGTACGTTATAGAAATATTACTTTCCGCATTTGTAACAAAAAGTGTTAATTAATCCAACATGTTCATTGATATACACAGATAAAATAAATACACAAATATCGTAGATTTATTAAATTAATATTGTGGTGAGAATTATTTATACGTGTACGTTTAATCAATTAATTTTAAGTACACACTATTTGCGTCGGTTACAAATATCGTACAACAAACTTTTAATCATAATATAAAAAAGCTTTAATGTTTAAAAATCGAATTAAAAGGGCGCTAAAATATTTGACAGCCTAGAGCACTGATCGAGATCCAGCGCCGACCTACCGTCGACTAGTGGAGTTTCCCCCTACCAGGACTCTCCCACCAGAGGAGCACCGCCCCTGCCGGGACAAGCTCTAAGCTCCCGACTGGTCTCCCGGAATATGTGGTAGTGTAGTGCATGTTAGTTGTGTGTGTGTAAGGGGAGAGGATAGGACGAGGAAGAGGAAGCAAAGATCACGCGCGGTCCGTGGCCCGTTTAGTAGGGTATTTACTCCGACATTCGCCTGGTGTTGATCGGAGAAACCACGGAAAACTACCGATCAGAGCAGGCGGCCGCTAGAATTTTCTTCCAGACAGCGACCGAATTTAACCTACCTGAAAAGCTAGCGTCGAAAATCCTGCCGCCGTGGGGGGGGGGGGGAACCTAGGACCTCCAGATCAGAGGCGCTGCAGTGACATCAGGTGATGCACTGATTTACCGCTCCCGGTTTCATTCTTATACCAGTGGCGAATCCTGAACATTATTTCATGTATACCGTACTTTATGCAAGCTACCTCGACCGTTGTCTTTTATTTTGAGCTTTTTTGAAATCCTAAAACTTGAAAATTCCGTTCTTATTAATTGTTCTATACGACAATTACACAAACCACTAACTTCTGGATAATTAACGCCCCCCATTTCACAAAAACTTGAGAGAAGCGTAGCTTAAGAACGACGAGAGGACTGTTCACCGCAATAATTTGCAGTGGCTACCGACTAGTGCTCGCAAGCGGGCCCTGGCCTCCGACTAATTGAATGGGAGCTCGCGATTACAGCGCTCCTTCAGTTATCTCCGATTTCTTCGACGGAGGAAAAACTGGAATCGGAGGTTCGGTTGTATTCGTTCACACAGCGAGACCCGCTCAATTTACTGGGCCAATCAGAATGTGTTTATATAACAGTTGCCTTTCGGTCTGAGCTTGATGTAGGGGAATAAAATACCAAGCAATTTAGACGGAGAATTTTTTATTCCCTTCTCCATTTTACACATTTAATAGAATGTAATAATAATAATAATAATAATAAGAAGAAGAAGAAGAAGAAGAAGAAGAAGAATAATTTGTATGGTACAGTAATGGTACAGTACATGTCATGAATAACAAGTTAAATTACATACTCTTTCTATTATAGCTATATATAACCACCCTGCTAGAAATAATATCCTGGGGAAGTTAGATAAATGCCATGGACATTCGTTCAATGTTCGTGTCCGTTCGAGTCAATATTCCGGTAGACGACGCTCCACAGGTAAGCAGTCGGTCTCAGAAGGTCAAGCATCGTCTCAGAAGGTTATTTTTCCTCATACATCGAATGTGTTGGTCAGAAATTCCTCCCCATTTACGAGCCCGTCGCGTTGTGAACATAAGGTCTAGTTCACGGAAATACACGAGAATGGAAAATGTGAGAAATTTGAATTTCGCGGTCAAGAACCAACCCAAGGTCACTCGGAGGCTCCGATTGAAAAGGCGGGAAAGAATCTGAGAGAAACCTATCACTCATTTGCCAACACTACTACTGACCGTCCAGACGCGCATCCTTGCCTCTCTCCCCATGAAACATGAGGAGCTGTAGGTTGTCACCGCTGACATGCGGTGCCTTCGCCTGCGCAGAGCGAATTCTCTGGACAGCATTTAGAACTGTTTGAAGCTTCTCACTCTAACGCACTTCATAGCGCGCACGGATGCGGAAGATTGACAGGCTCTCGGTAGCAAAATAGCGTTATTTATTCGCATCTGGTTTTAATCTTTCAGAATCTCAGTACCTTTTTAGAGGATTATCAAACTAATTAAATATTTATTGTACTCTCAATTACTAGGTGTACCGGCGATATCCGCGGTG
>BLKR01005664.1:0-75108 GCA_011170035.1 Teleogryllus occipitalis | reverse complement strand
AAATTGTGGATACAAAACTTTTGTCTTGTTTCTATCAAAATATCTAAGCAATACAAATTTATAGACTCAAATTCAAATTGATTTACTTCAAAACATTGTTCTTGGGCTGAGTTTCCTTTGTCTACCAACGAAATGTTGCAAAAGCATTTCAAGCAGAGTGACCCGTGACGTAGATAGCTCGCCTTCGACCTCTAAAAATCGGTGTACAATACCAATCGGTCCACGCGGAATATGTGGGTGTTGTTTATTGTGCGGTAAGGATCGCGCATTTGCGGAGTTTTTACTTATTGTGGTATGCGTTTTATTTTGACAAATTAACGAATAATAATCGTTTGTGCAATAGATAAAGCGTAATAAATGGTTACAGCTATTGCGAATATGATCCGTCTTAAACATTCTAAAAACTGAATTGGTCTTCTAGTTCTGCATCTTTTTTCTGGTTTCACTTTTATTGCAAATTTCCGTTATTTGTAGGACAGTGTCCATATTGTGTTGACCGTCTAGCTGGGACATTATAAACAGTATAGGAATTTTGTCTTTGTACAGTTGTAGTCTAGTAACACTTATTAACGTGTAGTTCGGCGTCGGATCTAGTCAACCAGTGGGAGAAGATCACCACCTCTAGCGATAAAAATGCACTACGTTTACGGGACTACTGACCTTAACAGATGCCGCCGCCTGGAAACACTAATCAAACATAAAACTAAAAAAAATTCTTTATAAGGCAATCAGTTTTAGTAATGATTGTTAACGTTTTAGGAAATTAAATATCATCGATGGGTAGATAAAATTAGATCCCTTTTGTGTCTGCTAAGTGCAAGTTGTCCTCACCATAAGAGGAATCACAGGAGAACCCAACTCCTGAGACGGCTTCCTCACCGGGCAGCCGCCTAGAAGGACGGCGCGCTGTTGCCGCTACTGTACGAAATGTAAAGTCGGTCTCGTGTCCATGTCGCCTAGGACCACTGCGTAGGTGGTCGGAAATCAGTAGTGACCATTGCGTCAGTAGAGACGATTTCAAGCACAAAATTTGAAAAATATTGGACGTTCCCCTATTGCTTAAAACTTGTAGCACACGTGAGTTTGATTTTTAGAGGCGAGAATTAGTTTGACGATAATTTATTCTTATTTTATATGTACCGAATTTGTTGCAAACATTTTATTAATACTAAAATTGCAATAACGCGACATGTACTGTTACTTTTTTGGACTTAGTGTCTCAAACACGCTCGGAGGAGAGAATATCGAGTGGCCATTTCTGAGTCAAGTATCTGCCCATAACAAAATTTTGCAATTTCCAAGTGGCTACTGCTGGATTAAAATCAGGTTTTGGGAATAAAATGATAAAACATAGAGAAAATTGAAAATTGGTAATTTTTTGCAAAATATTTATTCAGAAAGAGGTATGCTAATCACCATTGAGTTTCACACAATTCATTTAGTACTGTAGTTTAAAAATATTGAAAAAAGTGTGAAAATGTACTTAACTGTGGCCACTTCCGAAGCTTTTAACCTATGTGAATAAAATATCAAACCAAAAGTTGTATTCTTTGGAGATGGTTTGCAAACAGAAGATTGGGCTGTTTGACACTGTGCCGACCAATCCCAAATGAAAAGTGACAAACATACCCGAACGGAACTTTTGATTGAAAATCCCCTCAGAGGTGCAAGCTAATGCAAAACTAAAAAACTGATACACGAAAATCAAGAGCTTGGTTGAAGGTGTCAGCTGAGAGAGAGGGACAGAGAATCTTTTCTCTCCAATGTTACAGAAGATAATGAACTGCGAAAATATTACTCTCGAACCTCTAAAACACATTTGTGATCAGTCATCATCGCTATGCTGATCACACTGAGACTTTTGTGGGATGTTTAGTAGATCGTCGAGGACAGGAGGCACAAAGGTAGGGCTTATGGAAGCTGCCTGTCCGATGGAGGAACTTGAGTGCCAACCTGTCCCGGTCTCCCCTATTGTACCGAAGACACGTGGATGTATCATACGTAACTATCAACATTTTTCACTGGATACTCTCACTCCCCCCCTGCTCCGTACCATCTTCCCCCTTCACTCTCTCCTCCTGCTCATATCCACCTCTTTCTAACCGGATCTATCTTCACATAATCAACCTCAACACATTTAAGCGCAAAATACGCACAGTCGAAGACAATTGTCCCCCGACACGACTTTAGTAAGATATCAGAATTCCAGTTGTGGTTGTTGATTCTTGCACTTGGTACTCGCATTTGTAATTTTTTGTTATTTACGTTAGTAAACACGCACTTAGCCCCTTAGCAACCAACCATCTAAATACTGCTTTAAGAGCGCGTCCATAGCAACGGCCGCTAAAATATTTTTAATGGACTCTCGATCATTTTAGCGGCCGTTGCTATGAACACTTCCCAGACATTTTTCCAAATCTGCTTGCATTAGTAGAAAAAATATTCAACTGTCTGATCACAAACAAAGCATCCAGTACCACCAACCCTTGCTACAGAAAATCAAGAGTAATGACAATTCTGAACTCGCGAAAGTGATAAAAGTTTATTTTTAGTAAGCCATAAACTAAAATAACAAAAAATAACAAAAATTATTGTATGTAACTCGTCCTCTATTAGTCTTTAAGGACTTAGCCAGAAGGTTAACTACTCGGCTTCGCTATCGCTCCGCCTCGCAGTTAACCTTCCGACTGCGTCCATAAAGACTCGTTTAGAGGACTCGTGACATAAATATCTATTAAAATATTTTACTAATACTTATAAATAAGTATTATTGTTTTAAATCTTTAATATATATTCATGACTTTGCGTATATAACTATACTGTCTAAAATTGAAAATGTATTCACATAATGATATTTATGAATGCAAATATTACAATTCTGGCAATACATATTAATTTTAAACTACAAAATGTTTCAGAATAAATTTTACAAACTTCTGGAGCATGTGCGCAGGTCGAAAATGATCACATTTCGCGAATGAACATGTGGAAGAATTTCATAGCACGACATTACACATGTGGCATTTGTCCCTGATATGTAGGCAACACATCATTCATTGTTGTTTGAGGAGCCCATAATCCATATGAAGGCGCGCAAAACTGACCCGTCTAGCACCCGTGCACGGCAGGTTGCTTATCATCAGGGGCAAACACGATATATGTAACTTCGTTATTTGAAATTCCCCTCCACGACTTCATTCAAAGTTTATCATTTTTACCCTCTTCGTACCTTAAGAGTTGGTAACATTTATTCTTATATATCCTGTACGCATTTTTACAGTACATAATTAAAGAGGACAAAAGTGCCATTCAAACGTCCAAAAAGGTAATACTTGCAATAATGGTCGACAATAAATTCTATATGGAGTACCAATGTCAATAGCCTTCAACTAACCTTTTAAAAGCACACCCCAGTCTGAAAGTTCCCCCAAAATAAGGTAACCATAGCGAAATACATGATAAAACAATTTAGATAGTGATAATCAACAATAATAAATATTTAAATATCTAGTGACCAGCAGCATCAAAAACTTGTGTGTAGAAAATTAAGTTCTGGGGAGACCAAAATTTGTTCCTTCTGAAGCCGTAAACCTGAATACAGAAGCTTTTTTTTTCTTTTTCATTACATGACGTCAGTTGTGTCAACAGTGGCGCACAGCAAATGCGAATTTAGTACCTTTAACATCACAAATGAGAACATAAAAAGGATCAACATAAAAAATATTTTCATTTTTCAAACAAAATCGATACTGTTTCAATGTTTTTGTATTTTTCTTATCTTTTTGAGTATTTAACAAAACCATTGACACCTCTCACATGGCTAAAGGCTGCATAGTTCGCCGTATATTTATGCATATTTTATAGGATATATAATGAATATTATTGGATACGTATTAATGTACGCACTATAATCTACACCATGCCCTATCTCGTATCAAATTCTACTATTATTTCTTCTCGGTATTATTAGTTCTCTTTTTGGAAACCATTTGCTTCCTGAAGTGGATGAGAGTTTCCGCCCCTACATATTGATAATGACAATCAATAATAACTAATGACCTTTGCCACAATAACAAAATTTCTGTGAAAAGTGGATTTTAACAGGGAACACTCGAAATAATTGACGGAACTACAGCTTGTTATTTTTAAGCATAAATGATTAAAATTACCAAACGAGGCACATGTGTAGCAACTGTAAACTGTAAAAGGATATTTTAAACAAGAACTGGTTATGGCCGCGACTTTTTATGATGGAATTATTTCAAAATTATTTCCTGCTCAATCTACAAATAAATAAATAGCAGAAGCTCATTACCACTGAACTTATTATCACCTTCTTTATTATATTGTTAAACAGTGGCTCTTGTCTCGTTGTGTATATTTCTTGTAGAGTAGATGAATGCTAGAATATTCCTTTCTGGCTTTCATCAATACTTTTCCCTCTCAATGTGTGATATTTTTAACAACCCTTATTAGAATTGAAACATTATTAATAGAGTAGAACACACATAAATAAATCAAGACAATAAAATAAGTGTAGCAAGTCCACAAATACTACTTTGTTTAAATTCTTGCAAAAAACGCTCATTTTCTTTCTGTATTAAAAATTCAAGATGTATATCGCTTAGGGTAGGGATCACAGAATTTTGAAAACGTGCACAGAATTCACTTCTCCATTTAGCTCGTCACACACAGTTTTTAACAGTTTTTTACGTAAAATAAATAAAAATAAATAAATACAAATAATAGCAAATGGCTAATAAATACAATTTAATTACAGGATTTTTAGTAGAAGTTACAATTGTCGTTAGCTATGGCGAAATTATAACTTTAAAAGTCCGATTATAATTTGACATTTATACAAATTGTTTAATTAACATGTACAACACTTGATATCTTAGTATTCGAGAACATTTCAAACGACACAATGAAAGAGAATTCACAGGGAGAATTACAGAAGATATTACAGATTACTTGTCCTGCAATCCGCTCTGAACGTCAGGAAGAAAATAATTGCAATTGGTAGTTTGGCGGTGGCTGTAGCCGAGTAAACTTTCGGGCTAATGGACTGGATAATACTCTTAATTCACGACTAATGTGATGTGAAGAGTCTGTTGGCTATAAACTCCGGGTTGCAATCAGATTCCTAAGGAGCAGATCTGTGGGTTGTCGGTGCCTCTACAGAACTTTGAATAAAACGTGGAATGTTTACAGTAAGAAATGTCTTGTACTTCTCAGTACGATTCTTTGAATATTCAAAAGAGTATTACGTCACGCTAAGTATCAAGGAGGAAAGATCACAACAGAGGTTTACTATTGACGAACGTGAAACTATGTCCACGCACTTGTTGAACCTACAACCGTGATAGAGTGCGAAAATATTTGCGAAAATATATTTTTTCTAATGAATGAGGGAAATTATTTCAAGAGTATAATAATAAGAGTAGAAAATTTGAGGAATTTTAAAAATAATTGATTGGTAGGGCCGGTTCAAATACTTTAATGCACAAAACATTCTTTAATCTATGATTTGCTCTTATTGATGATAACATTTCAACCAAAAATTTTGAACCATGTTTTAAAAATGTTATAATGTTCTCCGAAGTTCATATGAAGTACCCCCAAAAATTAAAATATGTTTCAAATTTGCAGAATCGTGAGTTTTGTCTAATCTATCAGAGGAAATCGGTTTGGGAGAAATTACTGAGTATGGTTTTGGTGATAATCTTGTTCTCATACAGGCGAACGAACGGGCAGAGACTTTTTGAAAAAAAAATTCGGTATCAGGGATATTCAAAACGTAATCTCCGGCAACTTCGCAAAATTAATTTTTGCAGCATTACGTACGTAACTTAATCTGGTGGTATTACTTTAGAACATATTTTCTCGTATTTTTGTAATTATCTTACAGTTTACTAATTTATCAACAATCTCTTGATAAACTCTTTTTACAAACCGAAGCGCGGAAGTTTCGAAATAAAATACACATCTTTACCTTTTAAAATGTTAAGGTTTAAGTGCTTGTGTAAGCAGAGAGACGGACAGAAATACTTATTGAAAAAGTAATTTTGGTATCAAAACTCCCCCAAAACATTTCTTTCTTCAAAATTTCAAAAACTAATTCTTCGTATCATTACTTAACTTCCTCTACATTATGAATACTATAATTCATGTTTTTAACTATAGAAGAAAGTAAAAGGTACTCGCAATATATGCAAACTGTTAATTTTGAAAATGTTACGTTAATTTACATTTGCGTTAATTAAACTTTGTTTTAGTATTCGCTTTTGATCATTCAAGCGTTTCTTAAATACAAATAGTTTACATTTACCCTCCTCTAAACCTATTATGAATTATCAATACAATGAATTTCACACTTGAATTAAGAGATTTTGTTGGAGGACGTGGACTGAAAAAGCGCAATAAGCTACTACAAAACCTCTCATTTAAATAAATTTATTAGTGCGATAACAGAATTGCATATTAAAATGCCAAAATCAATACTTTTCTTTTAGTAAATACATATATTGAAAACTCTGTTAAAGTGAACATTTTGATACTTCCTCTAAATTTAATGTATAAAATTCATATCGTATCGTGCATTTCTAGTACAGCACCTAAACAACCGGATCGTGAACTACATGCCTTATTCTTTCCTCATTCCCTCCTCTCTCCTTACACACTCCTCAAACACACACACATTAATACAGATTACACTCTCACATATATCGGGAGACCTGCAGGTGCGCGCCCAGAATCATGAAATAATCAATCATAACCTTCCAGTTTTCTGAATCCATTTATCTGATGTGTACATTTCCTGTAACATGACATGAAGTATTGAAACCACTAAAGCTAGTTGAAATATTATTCCGAAATAATGTGCCTGATATTTGTTTTCCTTTGCGCACATGGCGAGAGCAGGCACCCCAATCGTTTCGCAAGGTCTTGGCAAGAGGAGGCTGATCATTGAAGACCCGAGGAAGGTGACCTCGCCCCCAAATATCATTCGCGGGAAAAGTTGCAAAACGTATTCACCTTACACTAAAGCGACACATTCAGTTTGTGCATACTAACAACGAGAACGAAATTAATTTTTTGCGCCCATATGAACAAATTATTTTTTTCCACTCACATTGTATAGTTCTGTCATTTGGTGGCTGAAACCCGTTGCACAATAATACTCATTACAATACAGATTTCATTATGATACAAGTTATTGACCAATAACAGAGGGGTTTACAAACCAAGTATTGACAATTAATCATTCAAAATCGTTCTAGTAAATGTTCCGTTCGATTGTGTACATTAAAATAGCATTTAATCTTATATTATGCTTGTCAGTTTTAATTTATTTTATTATTAGTAATTTTTACGTGGAATATTATTTAAAATAAATTGTATCGTTATTCCACTTTGATCATATTTGACTAGCTCAGTAAATCAAAGCCACCTGCGGTAGAGTAGAAAGGGTCCGCTGGCTGACCTTGGCTGAATCCTGCATGCCAACTGCCATGAAATGATTCAATGTAAATTTTAAACTTATAACCATCATCAAAAGTCGTAGAAAAAGTACTGTATGAAACTCGATGTAATGGGTATTAATATGCTCGTGTGAAGTTTACGATACTCGCTCGTTCCTTGCTCGTATCATAATATCACACTCGTGTATTATTACCATCATTACATCATCGTTTCATAATGAACTATTTACGATGAGTCACTTAGACGTCTTTGGCTTCAGTGTCACGTGCTATTGCATTCTAGGCAATAGATGAATATGCAAGAGTGGGAGAACTGAGAGTGAGTGAAGACAGCATGCTGCTGTTAGGATTTCGGAGGGCAGAGATCGGGCGGGCTCGGTTGTGCTGGGTGTCGCTGGGCAAGCTGGCGTTTGTCAACTTATTAGCCAGCCTATGAACATCTAACTATTTCGTACTGTTTTGTTTGTTGCAAAAAAAGGTTTTCTTAATTATATTTTCATGAGCACCATTGAGTGTTCAGTTATAAGCCCAAAAGTTGTCTTTGACAAGACATTTAAATCCCTTCGCTGCAAATCTGTCATACATGCATTGTTTTCCCTCGTTCAAGAAATATTCTGAAAAGACAAAATACATGAGATCGTTCGTACGAATATGTTACCCTTTTCATTCGCAACGCTTCGGTCACCACTAATCTTGTTTGCCTTTTTTAAATGAACTGGCGATGCATTGTGTAGCATTTAATTCAACTTCTCTTTCATATTTTCATATGCGGAGTATTGTGTTTATGTGCGTTCATGAAAACCATGCGCAGACGTCTGTAAGATGAACATCAATTCAAATGCATGTCAGCAAATCCCACCAACAATGCCCACTCCAATTCACTGCTGCTCAATTTCATATACTACTATTAGTGAATTTATGTAGCAATATTAGTATAGCAGATCTCAGAATTCAAGTTTTATTGTATATTTTATTTATGTAATATTAGTCAATAACCGTCCTCTGATAATATTAATTTCAAAAATACAAGTCGTGTTCCTTGAGAACACTATCATAGATTATATGAGCCCCTTTAAGTTTAAGTTCAAGCACCATTATTCGTACTTTTAAAATTATTTTGATAATAGTTTTATTTTTTATTTGTTTATTTATTGATTTTAAATCGCTCTGTAACTACATGGTCATAAGCGATAAAAACATGTTTTACAATTTTACATCATATGCCAATATACACACTTAATTATAAAACTATATATATATATGACGTTGTCCTTCAACAAGTTAAAACATGCACAAACAGACACATTTATAATAAGCATGTTAATTTTTCTTTTTCAGGAAAATAAAATACTATATATATTTTTCTAATTTTGATAAGAGTGTTCAAGAGGCATTCTATTAATAGCACAAAGGGTATACGTTACGGGTTTACGTTATTTATCAAATTTTAAACAGGAACACTTGTTTATGCTGTCATTGGTGCCATCCGTTTGTTGACTGTCAAAGTGGTGCAGTTGCATCATAATATACCCCTTTTTACATGTAACTGGCTTGTTTTCTCAGTTTACTGGGAATTCTCAAATGGTACTAAAATAGTGAAACGCTCTCAATTCTATTTCAAAAAAACTCATTCTGAGTACATGCCATTTTGCAAGTTGTTCTTCAAATGAGGAACAAAAAGACCCAATTTCTTTCGTTAACATAGCTCAGAGAAAGTTGTAGAGAGGACTACGGCCCGTCACAAAAGAGAAAAAACATATAAAGGAAATTTTTGTCCTTTATACCACCTGTTAGCCACCATTTCTTAAAGTGTCTCCTTATTCTGGAAGATGTTGAGATGTTGAAAATGTTCCGGTCACTGTATGAAAATGACAATATTTATGTTTAAGATATCTGAATAGTAACGCAGATTTAAAAACATGAGAAATGGTCCAGGATTTTATTTCCAATTTGTTTCCGATGAGTTCTTATTTAGTTCCCAAAACGTATCTTCGAAATAAGAATTAAAATTGTGATTTATTAAGTTGTTCACATTCGTTTATTTTGCCATTTAATTTAGGATTTTTTCAACTCTCCAATTAATTTAATATTTTTTTAAAAATAAGGTATAACGTATGTATTTTTTTTAAATTGTGCTTTTCACTGCAATCCATATTTTCCTGTAAATTACTCTATAACTTTTTGTATCACTGGTGGTTTAACTACATTTGGGCCCAGTTACCAAGTCAATAACTAAACAAATTTAGTCAGAATCGTCACTACGATTAAAGAATCGTTCTATCAAATCGTATGTAAAAACAGAAAAGAATTTACTGCGATATTATCTAAATCAACTCTAGTTAAACATTATATATCTGGGAAAAAGAAAAATCCCGAGTCCCATCGCTAAAACTCTTAAGGGGCACAAAATAACTAAAGAAACTTCACTTAATAATTTATCTTACATTTACTTGGAGGCAAAAAATAAACTAATATGCAAAAGAATAAAAATATTTTTATAAACCCCTTCAATTTTCAACCAAAATACGGCCGCCAAATACGTATTTCCAAAAGCAGATCAATCAGAAGGCTGGAACACCTCTATAGAAACGTAGAGTCAATAACATCAAGAAAATATTACAGCTTTTATTGCAGTAAAATCAATTCCGGATATCGCTGTATTTCTTCACAATTATTTAAGCTGGTTGCCGTTTTACAAAATGTCTTCTAAATGGGTTAATTGCGTTATTTTGAAGGAATGATTCGAGCAACTCTTTCTCTACTAGTGATTCTTAGGGTTCGGCGTCGAAAGATTATGGGATTATGACCCACCTCTAGAGTTACATTCAACGCCCTAACCTAGCGTGTGCGCTGCCCCCTTTTGTTCATATTGGCTCGTGTAGGCGTAACTAATTTTCTCGCGGCCACACCTATCCGAGAAGGATACATCTTTTCGTAATTTCCGTGAAAGCCCCGCGAGCGAAACCGCAATTTCTGCAAAAAATATATTGTGTAATCCTGGAGGATCGGGTTAAATCGGTTTTAATTCTGAGATTCGAATTTACCGGCTTTTCACGGTGGACACGCGTACGGCAGATCGCATAACAGAAATGTGTCCGTGGGAAATAATGGAAATACATTCAAAATGTAGATGATTTCTACTTGATTCTTTATTTTAAATTACATATTTAGCAGATTGCGCCGTGTTACACCGCTGATAGAGGCATATGATGATGATGATATATATATATATATATATATATATATATATATATATATATATATATATATATATATATATATACACACAACTTGTTTATTTATTTATTTATTTTACGTCAAAAAACAGTTAAAAAACTGCGTATGACGGGCTATGGGGAAAAGTGAATTGTGTGCACATTTTCAAAATTCTGTGATCCCTACACTAAATCATTTACTACTTAAGTTTTGAATTTTGAAAGGGAGAAAAAAAACAAAAAAACTCCCATGTAATAAAATCTATTTTCAAGGATAAATAAGCAATAAATTTTGAATTTTGAAAGGGAGAAAAAAAACAAAAAAACTCCCATGTAATAAAATCTATTTTCAAGGATAAATAAGCAATAAATTTTGCTCTTATTACTTCCTGCCGCGACAACATGGAAACGATAATTTGAATAATTGTATTTCCCACTGAATTCTAGAAGACGTGCACAGAAAATGAAGTTACATTTATGTCCAGAAGCAAAACAAGGGGCCATCTCAGCATTTGCTCAATGGATCAGGGAAACTGGACGAAAAACCTGATCGAGATGGGGGTCATTGACCCGGAAGCTGTGTTACAATAGTTGTTACAGGTTGTTTATACTCATTTATACAGTCCAAATGGTAATTAATGCATTATGTATCATTGTTAAAATTAATGTTACTTTTCTTGTGATGCTCAGTATAGTCTCTAATTGTATAGAAACAGTTATGCAGCAGAAACGATTTCACTGGTGATTTAAACTTTTCTATTGAATTTAATCGTTTAATGTCATCTGGCAAAGTGTTGTAAAATAATGTACATGTATTGTATGTGAATTTTTTGTAATGAGCTGTTGATACTGTCACCTGATGAATATGATTTCTACGTCGAGTGTTATAGTAATAGACTTCGGCATTTTCTGAAAATATATTCCCGCCCTTAAGCAAGTCATTTTTTACAAAAACCACTGATTCGTAAATAAAAAGACACGGTAATGGTAGAATTCCTAGATTAATGAAGAGAGGCTTACATGAATCACGTGGGTGGGATTTGGTTATTATTCGTACAATTCGTTTTTGTAATCTAAAAGTCTGGGAGCTATAAGATGTATTTCCCCAGAATATTATGCCATATCTCAGGCGGGAATGAACATTCGCAAAGTATACACAACGAGCAGTATGAAGGCTGACTGAATTTGCAAGAATTCTGAACGCGTAGCATAATGAACTTAATTTTGTGTTCAATTCATTTAAATGGACGTTCCATTTAAGGTTTGACTGAATTGAGAGACCTAAAAATTTTGTTGCCTTAACATCAGTCAATGGTACACTGTTCATTTTCAATGGAGCACAGAATTGTTTATTTGAAATGGAAAACTGCATTAAAACCGTTTTCTTTTCGTTTACTATTAATTTGTTATTTCGGAACCAATTTGAAACATCTGATATTGTACTATTTACGGTTTCTTTATTGCAAAGGATGTTCGTATCATCCGCAAAGAGAACCGTTCTTCCGTTTCGAATCGTCGAGGGCATATCGTTTACGTAAAGTAGGAACAGAATAGGGCCTAAAATCGATCCTTGAGGAACTCCATGCAACGGGCAAAGAGTCGGAAAGGTGCGTACCTAATGTTCCATCATTCCAGTAAGGTATTTCAACTTTCTGAGATCGTTGTTTAAGGTACGAACATAACCAATCTAGAGCAATACACGGATTCCATATGAAGGTAATTTTGAAAGTAAAATGTCATGATCAATGATGTCAAAAGCTTTTGAGAGATCTAAAAATAATCCAATAGGTGCCTCGTTTTGATCTAATGATGAGGCGACATCTTTAAGAAAAAGAAAATATAGCTGTTTCCTTGAATATATAGCTGTTTCCTGTAACTTGTTGCAAAACGTATTTTCTTAAAGTATGTATGCTTAAAAATTAAGCACACATACTACGAGCTTATAGAATTCACATGAATTACGTCCAATTTCGTTTTCTCTTTTTTTATCGTTTGAATTATTGGCAATTATTACGTGCTTTTACTGCAGAATTATATTTCTAAGTGGCGAGCATCGATAAATATTTTATGGTATGAAAAATTGTATCATTCACTGGAAGTTGATTAAGATAATATGCCTCGTCAACTTTTTCTAAAATAGTTACCTAGGATTGCGTATTTATTTTAAAGAGTATGGATTCAGAAATTTCAAATCATGAAAATGAAAATATACAAAGAATTAAATTCTCTCAAAAATCGTCAAAACTAACCACTATTTTCATGTTCATCTCATCAATAGAAAAATAATAAAATAAAGTCTCAAATCTTGTAAAGTCTGACATAGTTACGGGAAATGGTTACCTTTTCAGTTTTTTAGTCCTGTGATTCAAAATTGGAATGAATGCTCATCCTTTCAAAAACTATAAAGATGAAAAAACCTTTATAAATACTTTGACAGTACATTTACAGAAACAACAATATTATTCTGTGGACTTCAATTGTTATTTTATCAACTTTATTTATAAAAATTAAGTTTCGAAATATAATGACCCCAATGTTTGATATAAAATCATTGATGTATTCATTGAAATATTCATTGCGTAATATCCGCAACAATAGAAGTAACAAAACCATGCCTACGTTACGTAAACAGTATCTATCTTACCTAGTTCCAAATTTTCATTTGACTACTCAGTATAATCCAACTGTCTTTATTCTATCTTCACGGTAAAATGCGTCACTGGATTGCTAGCGTTGCCCAATGCATGATCGGAAGGTGCATGTACAAATGGATTCTACTTCACTACCGAAATCATAAAAAAATGTTGCTTAAAGTTTTTACAGTTTTGTTGACACACATAGATGCTAAGTTTAGAAAAAAAATTAATATTTTCTGATAATATAATTCTGCAAGTATATTCTACTTACTTTTGTATGAAATCTAATTGTCATTAAAATGTTTCTCTGACTTTCAAAATTTCAACACTTAGTCGTGTTCATAAAAATAGGTCGCCTAAAATATTTGGATTTTATAGATTTGTATTTTGTAAAAACTGTTCCCAATTATTCTCCAAAATTCTCTCTCTCCAATGTTACCAGATCACCATATTGTAAACCAAATATTTTGATCGAAGTAATTATCATTAAACCCTGCGCAAGATAGTGACACTCCTACCGTCGATCTTCAGAACCCAATATACAAGCCAGACAACCTTCAACGTAAGGAGCAGAACAGGAATATTCACGAGTTATGGAAGTACAAATGTCCACATGTTTATACAAAGAGTATATAAATCACTCGTATATCAACACACAGCACAAAACATATTAACAATGCCAACCTGTTAATGTAGCCCGAAGGAATCTTTGAAAATAATATCCAATACAAGAAAGTGTATTCTGTCCATGTTTAAGAAATCAAGTCAATTTGAAGAAAGGATGTATTTGCTGTGTAATAAAAGAAAAGGCAATGACACATTGTTTACGGAACATCTGGTAGTGTTTGATAGTAATTTCGCCAGTAAGCTGTTTGTAGTTAGTTAAAACAAATTAAATCTTAATATGGTTGCGTGGTAGTATCCAGCGGTTTAAATGCGCAGCAGTAAAGGGTGGATATTCAAGTGCGACAAATAGCTGCAGCGCGGCTTTCGCAGCGAGCGGATGATTAATTTTTCATGCAGAGCGAAGAGCAGCAGGGTCATTGGTTATCAATATTAAGTCTCTCACAAGATATCCGCGAACCCCAGAGCGAAGCGAACAACTTCGGAAAATATCCATTTTTCTTCTTCTGATGTTCAATGTCGGAGCAGGCGTATCTTACGGGTCTAGAGATATAAAGAATATACATATTTTAGTTCTTCTTGTGATAGCCATCAGAAAAGTGATTCATGTATTATGTAATAGCTGTAACAGTGACATTAACATTGACACGAATGAAACTAGTTGCAAAATTCTAGATTGCAATAAGATGTATGTCACCAATCAACAATCTTGTTGGTGGTATTAATGAAGTACGCTTATATCCTATAACGACCTGAAAGTAAACAATTTAAAATGGTTAATTAAAATACTATTGCTACTATCACAATGAGGAACAAGGAATATCTGCGAATTTTCGCAGGCAAAGAATTTCAGTATGTGTGCTTTAATCAGGGAGCCAAAAATGGAAGGTGAATAAGTAAAATGGTTCCGTGCTAGAGCTGATCGTAGAAGAAGAAAGCTGAGAATTCCGGGAACTTTCCGTAAATTATTTCCAGGTCGGAAGACGAAGGTAACGTTTCCGATCGACAGAGCACGAGTGAGACGATCGCGATGGGTCGCGATTTTCCAGACTGCCAGCAACGGTCGCCGCGGGGCGCCGCCCAGGAAGAGAGACGCGGAGGGGTCGAGGGTAGAACCTTTCGCGATAGATCTATCAATTTTCGTGAACACCGAGGTCGGCCCAGAACGAGAAAAAATTGCAACAATGTTGTACAAAGCATAATTGTGATAAAGCGATTCAGTAAATGCAGCGAACAGACATGCAAAATTTGAATCAACTTGTATCATAAACTTTTGAACATTATTGTCTATCAAGCCATAAATTTTAATTGTAAATTGTGTATATTTTTTCTTAATTCAAGGATTTAACATTCTTGTGTAAAGGATTAAGGTCATCAAACAATTTTCCACGTCAATTCAAACAGAGAAGTAAATAGCAACGTTATATAAAGGTTATTTTATCAACAAATATTAATAAACAACTAATTAAGAGACTCAAATAATTCGTAGGTGATTCACGATGAAAAAGATTCTGATTTGTGTTCTGTGAGTGATTATTACATTAATTAATAATATGATCAGTTCATTGAACGTTAGGAGTAATCAGCGTGCGAATTTGTGATTTCATTGTTGTTAGTACTATTGACTGTATTCAAAGAATGATATATTTCAAGAAGGCAGTTCCATGTTTAATATGTTTTTCGAACAGAGACAAATAACATTGATCTTACAAGTAACTGGATTATTATACGAAGCAATCATATCAATATTGCTGTATCTCATCCAGAAAGAAAAAATTACCAGACCCATTCAAAATAAATTCAAACATTATTTTGAATTGCTTGTGCATTCGACAGTGCGGCAGCAAGTTGACTGAGCAGCGAAGGGATGGTAAGGTGCGACTACGTTGCACGGCCGAAGAATCCTCGAACTCGCGATATGAATGAAATTGTGTCACAGTAGCACTTTAACAGCATATACTCATTCGCATTATTTCTTATTATAGAACTTTACTAAAATTCAGAGCGTTCAACGAGAACGACACCTGCGCAAATATTTAAACGTATTTGCTCTATCCATGGAAGAAAATTAAGCAAAAAATTTGGGCAATTTTTGAGAAAATGTGTTTTTTTATATTTTGCATTCACTTTAACAAGCAATTACGCTTAAACTACTCCATTTTTAGATATTGTCCATGACCTTTTTTAAAGATCTATTTTTTCAGAACAAATTTGATTCAAAGTAAAAATCGGAATCATCTATATTGTAGTTTTGTAATGTTAACTTTTTGGAATTTTCGAAAATACAGAGATTGTCGCAAATTGGACAATACCAGTTTTTACTTTCTCGTATATACGGAGTAGTATACGTAGTATAGAGAAAGTTAAGTAATGCTGCGGAAAATCGGTTTCGAGATTTCAACGGAAATACACATTTTGTTATATTCCGGGTCCCCTGATAGCAATACTCTGCTTTGTCTGGTATGGATAATAAACATTGCTATATTTTTTAAGAGGATATGCTAATTTTGTTTAAATGTTCCATGCATTTGCATAATTATTATAAATTCTTGTATATAAGCGAATAAATGAAATAATTATGACAATGCGTTCCATTATCTGCTGGGCATGAATGGTGTATTGTCACATTCTGCAGCAGCACAACGAGGTTTTCAGTTGTGAAGTTCGCAATAACGGCGACTAATATTATTCACGGCCAAAGAATCACTCTAGCATGTCAATGTACTATGGATTTTGACAAATATTAGTTTTATTTTCTATGACATCGTGTTGTTTAATACATTCATTTGCTGTGAATTATATTCATTTTATCCTGATTTCCTTTTGTTTCCAAATACCTTTCAATTCGTATAATATTTTTATTTTGCATCTGTACAATATGCATATATTTTCAAAGCATTTTGCTGGCCTGATAAAGATGGTCACTAGTTAAAATGAAACATTTTAGGCAAAGCGTTTAAAGATATTGGGTCAATGTGAAAATGTTATACATTACTTCAGAAAATAAAAGCGATAAACTTCTAACACTCCTCAGTAATGTACTAATGTAGACCCCAGAAGATTTTATTTATATTTTAATTAATTATTTACGTTAATGATGTGAAAAGAAACAAAATTATGTGAAAGAACCGCTAATTTTCCTATTTGAACTGTGGAATTTCGTAGACTTAATAACAAGTATTTATAATAATCAGATAATTCGAAAATGCATTTTACTTTGTCGTAACTACTTGTAACAAATTATGTAAAACTAGAGGAAACGGTGCCGATTTTTGTCAGAAAAAACACGTTTTGTGCGTCCCTCATACTGAAGAGTGGATGTAATAAATTACTTTCAAGAATTTATAGTGTTTCAGATTCCAGGTTTTGGGAAATCATTTTTTCTCCAAACATCTGCCAGTCTGAGAACTCGAGCGCCTAACTGTACACAGGACTATCACCGAAATGGATATTTCCGAAATGGAGTAGAAAAGAGGGGCAAGGGATCTCTACTACCCAATACCGATAACTAATGTCGCGCAGACATATGAAACAGATTTTTGCATATTGCATATGAAACAGAATTTTCGAAAAATTACTCATTCACTTATACCTTACCGATACCGGCTATGCATCTGTCTGCGTTTGTACGTGCTTGTGCAAGTGCGTAGCTCTGCGAAGCCAATTTTAATAGTGCACCATGGTCTGCATCGTTCACTCAGCGATAGATCACAATAGTTCCACTCAAGGAAATATCAAAAATTCCAATCTACGATCTAGGCAAAAAAATCTGAAACGAGAAACTTGCTATAATTATTAATTTTAATACGAAAACAGAATTCTATGTGAGAAACAAAAACAAAGAACCAATTAATTTGATTATTCCACTCGTGGAATTAAAACCAATATTGTTTAACTATACGTACAAAATTTCCCAATCAGGGCGGTGTATCTAAAAACGTTTATCACTTTTTCTATCCGATTTTTCTTACCGCTTCTCCCTACTGGCCAATCATAAACAGTGACCTCGGCTACCGAGACTGGTTAAATACATACTTTATGAAGCTTAATTTTAAATTGGATTTTAAATGTAATTGATTTCTCAATGAAAATAACTTATATTCTCAATGAAAATATCTTATGTTCTCAATGAAACTATCGTATATTCTCAATGAAAATGTGATGAAATACTGTTTTTGACATTGCATTTCGCAGATTTTTAGGGTTTATCATTTTTTGTTAGTACTTTTTTTCTTATTAAAAGTATGGGGTAATATTTTTGTTCACTTCTTGCGTTCCACAAGTTACTAGTTCTCTGTGCTTTTCTCTCTTATCGAGGTTTTGTTCAGGTTATGTCCGGGAATGATGTTGTCTCGCCTCAGTTAAACTCAAACTCGATTCTCGAACGTAATTACGTCGGACCGTTTCGACCCCAAATCAGGTGTCGCGGTATTCTGCATCCAATATACGTCCATAACACAGATATTATGGAACGTTTTCATTGTGTGAGTACCACACACTTCAATTCTGTACACATCATATTACATTAAAAAGATATTAATGAGCACATATTAATGAGTAGTGAGTGTTCCGAGTGATTTCCTTGCTGCCACACACGTCATCCACAAGCTTGGTAAGACAAGAAGTTCCCCTCTCGAGATTGACCAATTATATCATTTCTAAATTTTATCATCCAAACGACAACCCAAAAGTCGCAATTAAAAACAAATTATAGGAAGAAAACAAATTACAGCAACCTTCCCCCATAAACCATGAAAATCATAAATATGAAAATCAAACCAGAAGGTTGTGGTCTCGCTCCAAAAACACGAACTAAACATTCTCAGAAATATCGTGAAAAAAAAAAGCATTAAGAAATTATAAAAATTACCAATTTCCTGAACTCAATCAGTCTTCCAATACACAAAACAACACAATTTGGCAGTTCTCAAAAAAGATACTCAGGATAAAAATCAAAATGTCTCCAATCAAATCAGCATCAACGATAGCATATATTCCCTTCCAAAAGGCAGAAAATTTCGCCAATTATTTTCGGTCCACCTTGACCACCAACATCACGCAATACAATCCATCTCACCAAGTTATCAATAATGCATCAATTACTCCCACTTACGGACCACACCCAATAATTAAGTTAATATCTCCCAAAGAAATAAAAAAATATATCCAAACTGCCAATTCAAAAATTCCCTGGACACGATAACATAAGTAATATAATAGTCACACATTTTCCTCCCTCTGTTTTGGCCTTCATCACAAATATATAACTCATGTCTCAGAATCGGATATTTTCCCATAACATGGAAGCATGTAGTCATCAAACAGATTCCCAAACCAAATAATCCCTCATTAGTCGAAAGTTACCGTCCTATCAGTTTATTCCCTACCCTTGCAAAAATATTTGAAAAAGCTATCCTTACTCTTTTAAAAGCATTTCTGATTCAGACTAACGCAATTCCCAAACAACAATTTGGCTTCACTCAGAAAATCTCTACCAGTCATCAACTTTTACGATCGTCCGAGTACACAGGCTTTCAAAATAAAAAGCACACACTCGGGATTTTTATTGACATCATCCAGACCTTTGATAGAGAATGACACTAAGCTATGGTCTACAAACTAACAAATATAGGTACCCCACATTATCTCATTCAAATAATAGCCACATTCGTTAACAATAGAAGGTTTTCAGTCATCATTCAAATCCGAGACCAGTAAGTGCAGGCTTACGACGGGGATCAAGACTATCCCCTACACTTTTTAATTTTTACGTATCTGACCTCCCGAAATTAGACAACATACAAACGGCACAATTCGCGGATGACACGGCAATTTTCCTAGCCGGAGATTCCGTAATAAATATCAGAAATTGTCTTCAATTGTATCTCAATTTTATAGACAGTTGGTTGCATATCTAAAAATCAAACTAAATCCCACAAAAACAGCTATCAAAATATTCACTTTAAGATCCTATACACCTCCAGCACCGCTCGCAATAAATAATGAACACATTAACTGGCACTCCCCAAATAGTACCGTGAAATATCTCGATTTTAATATGGATACTTAACTGAACGGGAATCAACTCATCAATAGTAAACTAAAACAAGCAAAAACTAAGCTACATCAACTAAAACCCATCATTAATCGATCTTCCCACCTCCCATTCCCAGCAGCCATAACCATCCACAAAACCATCATTAGTCCACTCCTCTTTACGCCTGTCCAGTTTGGATCTGTCCTGCAAAAACAAACATTAACAAGTTTCAAATAGTCCAGACTTTCTTAGAACGATCACAAATGCTCCTTGGTTTGTCACAAACTCACAGCGTTACAAAGAATTCCAAATTGACTCCACACAACTCCATATAATATATATCTCCACCCACTTCTATCACTTCATACTTCAAATTCTACACTTGGTCAATTTAAGACTCCGTAAAACTCCTCACAGAATCAGAATTAAAAATAGATATCCATATTGGGTATTCATAGTCACATTTTCCGAAATAGATTGTTTTTAGAGGTGTCTGGAGAAGATTTCTCAAAGAAATTAGTTTGTAGTTTAATTTTAGGTTAATTAGAACATAAGGCTTTATAATATATGTAAATTGTGTTATGTTCTGATCTATGTATGCTCTGTAAAAAACAAATTAAAAAACAAGAGGTTAAATATTTTTATGTAGAAGAATATTATATTGTGTGGATTGAGCGCACGAGAGAGGGAGCAGGCAATTTGAAAAATTGATGTCTTCATTTGACCTAAAGTCCGTTAAATAGATTTTAGACATGCACACAGGCTCTGCTGGAACATGCAAAGTGTGATCAAAAAAACATTAATAATTTTATTACAAAGTAAATAAGCTTAAATATAATTTGAATTATACCCCTCGAAGGTACTATTCTTGGCTAGTCTTGCCCTTGTCCCAACGTTGAATCCATGACTAGAAGCATTACGCTTATATCGGAACTAGGCTTATTTCGGAAGGGCTTTCAGCTGCTGAGTTGTGACCGTCTCAATGTCAGGAATGGTGTCAAAATGTCTTACTTTTGCACGCTTTTTATTTTTTGGAATATCTAAAAGTTGCATGGTGCTAAATCTCGCAAGTAAGGAGAGTGTGGACAGTTAGGAACACTTTCCCGGTCAAAAATTCACGAATCCAAAGCAAAGTGTGGCACGGCGCATTGCCGCGATGAAGAAGTAAGCTATTGGCTCATTTTCCAGGTCGTCTCATTTGCAACTTATTGGTTAAAACTAACGAGCTAGAATATACTACATAGAGTGGCTGAAGCGCCTCCACCTGCGCAGAAAATTGAAGCCATGTTTTTTCCAGACAAAGAGGTTACCTCTGGAGAAAGAGTATTCTAGTATTCCGTTTGGCGCTTGTTAAGGCCGCATAAAGCCTGAAAGTGAATGTTATTGCAATAAGAAGCGGACAAACAGATCAAAAATAAGGTGGCAAACATGAAAAATGATATTTTTGTAGTTTGATGACCTCCATTTTTACAGTATCCCGAACATACTTTAGGCATTGTGAATATTATTTTTCTAACCACCAATATAATTTAAATGCAGATAAACGAAAAGGCAACAATATAGAAATAAGATCTGAAACAAACAACAGGTCGATTCAGTACAACAGTTCTACACGCCACCATCAGGCACCTCTCATGTTCTCAATATTAACGTGTTGTTCGAAATCCATGATGCGCAAGACACAGAAAAATATGACCTCATTTTACCACCTCTGGAAGCTGACTGACAAGTCAGAATGTGTCGAAAATTTGACACTGCCCATCTCAGCGGATAAGGCTATCGAACTAGGCTGATGTATGATGAAACTCATATATGTGTATCTTCCGAATGCAAAGAGGAGAGAGAGGTAAACATCCCATACAAACAAAAATAGTAATAAACATCAACATCCAACTTCCAATATTTAGGATGCAACATAACATATCTTAATGGCATGACGTGCAACGAAAATATCTAAATTTCAGGCCATCTGCGGCACCATAAAACGAACATTGGGAAAGAAAGCTAAAAAAACTCAAGCTTTATAAAACAATGGCCATACCTACTCTTGTATGGATGCGAATCATGGGTAGCAACATCATGAGAAAACAAGAAAATTGACGCAGAAGAAATGAGATTTCTGAGGTATGTGAAAGGATGTACATTAATGCATCATATTAGAAATGAGGATATAAGAGAAGAATTGGGAATTACCAGATTACAAGAAAAGATAAATTCGTATAGAAAAAACTGGATAGACCATTAAAAAAATGAACAATGAGAAATTACTCAAGCAGGCCTATTACTACCTCCCAAAAGTAAAAAGGGAAGTAGGAAGACCATAGAAGAGATGGTCTTCTCTAGACAACTTTGCCGAAGCAGGCTAGATCAGTCTAATTCATGCTGTTGCTGCTGCTGCCGCTGCTGCTACTGCTGCTGCTTCTGATGATGATGATGATGATGATGATGATGATGATGATGATGATGAACATACTAGGTCAAATGAGTGTAGTGTCAGCAGTTGCTGCTATAAACCGCAACATGATCAAAAGAGTACAGATGCTATTGTTTCGCTTTTCTGACGGCACTAAGCTTGAAGACGAAGCATACATCGCGTTCCCAGTAAACGTTGCTATCATTCATAAAGTGCGTTAATATACAAGGGAAACCAGGGAATAGGTGTCTCATTCTTAATACCTCACTTTTAATTTATAATAAACATAAACAAAAGCGTAACAGGTTCTCTATCAACTGTCTACTTTCCATTTAATTTGGTAAATTACTGTAATGAACCTTCATCTTCTGTAGCCAGCGCACATGTGATTTCACTTTTTCCAGTGAAAACCCGCTAGCCGACGGTAGGTCGGCACCGGATCTTGCCATCCACGGGAAGATCACAGCCACATCCCGATGAAAAGCATTCACCACACTTACGGTACTGATGACCTCAGTATTTCACGTGCCCATAATCACCACCAATCAACCAACCAACCAACCATATTTTTAATAATATCCAATATTTTCAATAACCAACCAACCATCCAATATTTTCAATAACTTGAATTCTCGCCGTCTCATGTGAAATTTTCGATTTTCACTTTCCTTTAGACATCAGTTTTAAAAAATTGCTTTCATATCACCTCCCAGCAATATGTCTCTTATCATCTCTCTATTATGGAGCATTACTAAGGGTATACAGATGGCTTTGAACAGGCACTTAACCTTTAATAAAAAATTTAAAAACAAGACATTCATATTCGATTAAAATGTTTTTTCATAACCTCACGGATGAAGGAGAATTTTTGTAGAACGACATGTCCAACCTTTGAATAATTGTAATTGTCACAAATAAGAATTGTTTCTTTTAGTAGTATATTACTATTTATATAGAGAAAATATTGTAACGCTGCAAGAAAAAGTCTAGGCTTTTGACAGAAAAACTTGTTTTGTGAGCCTCTTCTACCGGAAATGTGGGTTTTTCGTGTTTACTTAATACAGAAAAATTTATTTACGGCAAAACGTTCGCCTGTCCGCCAGATTCTTTTACATATTACGTGCAGAGAAGATTTTGTTGGAGGCTAAACACTCGTTTTCGCATGTACTATGGGATTTATTAATGATTTAAATTATTTCGATAATTTACTTCAATTATTTTGACAATATAATTTGTTAGAAACAAGAATTCTCAGACGATTTTCGATTGCCATGATATATTCTCAATGATTATGGTAAAAATGTACGCTTTGATTGAAGGGTAAGAGCACTATGCCAACAAAAGTAAGAGTGCAGAGTACTCCATTTTCACACATTTTATAAATTCACTTTTTTTTGTTGAATTTCCTGGGGCTTTCATTGAATTGTAGACATCGCATATGTGTAAAAGTATTCCCTAACGTTTTGCCAGAGCCTCAGAAATAGTAAAGATTATTAGTGGAAAAAACCATCTAAATCTGATCTGAAGCAGAAAATGTATGATTCAAAGAATGTAGGTAGTTGTTAGATTATTAATCGCGCAAATCGTTACACAAAATAAAATTGTAATATATCTAGATGCAAACTTCGGCACGAAATATAAACATGAAATATCTTGCCGATTTACATTTATCTAATTCAATTATTACTGTTAATTAATTACTATAGTTAATAATTGAACAATCTTATCCTGAAACTGGCCTTGCTTGATATTTATGTAATCCATAAGCAATATAATAATAATAATAATAATAATAATAATAATAATAATAATAATAATAATAATAATAATAATAATAATGTAATAAATCATTTTAGTTACGCAAGAGACCTCGTTATCGCGCAAAGACAAAATGTCCATTTATGCTACACAACGTCGTTTGTCTCAACAACGCCAAAGCTTACACAAAATGTCTATTTTATTCACGGTACTGTTCACTATTGCTGATCCCTTTTTCAGTTTGAAACAATTGAAATTCAATTTGTGACCATAATCAACTGAAGTGTATTATTGCTAACGAGTAAATCTATTAACATGAAAAATTCAATTACATGCCGCTTTATGTGACCGGCTACAGCGTTAATAACAAACCGTTTAATTTTAATCGCAGACTGTTAAATGTATCAGTTATTTTCCTCCTCCCGTGGAATTACATAAGCCCACAATTAAATTTCAGTCAACAACACAAAGAAAGTAAGGTACAATCCAATTCATTCCTAACAGAGCAAGAATATTAATGGGTCAAATGTTTTCAAAGCGAAATCTAATTACGTATTGAAAAATCGATTTCCTTTCTGGTGAAGTTCAGAAGATCTCATTTAGTGGCGTGTTCAAATGGAAGGAACTGTTGCTTCTGTGAACATCGTTAGCGGGAAATAAAGTTTCCTTTATTTAATAATGTCTTTCCAAAAAATTAAGTTTCACGAGAAATATACCTTCAAAAACGAAACAATAAATAAGTTCTAATTTTCCTTTTTCTTGTACAAATTTTATATACGGTATTTATTTATTTATTTAGTCAAAAACAGTAAAAATGTTATGTTACGTATGGAGAGAAAATCTTCTGCGCATGCTTTGTTGAATTTCAGAATCCCCTCCCAACAATTTAACTATTAATAGTTGAAAGATGAAAAAATAATAGTAATAATAATAATAATAATAATAATAATAATAATAATAATAATAATAATAATAATAATAATAATAATAATAATAATAATAATAATAATGCATTTAAAAAAGCGAGAGATCAACATTCCAAACACTAGATATTCTCGTTTCCGAGTAATAGAAAACATATTTGTAACGGTAAACGAACTGCAGATTTGATTCTTCTCTATTGCTAACAAAACAGAAACTTGCCCTACGCTCTACTACCACTACAAGCAAAAGAAAAGTTCAACAAAACGTGCGCATAGTGAAGCTACATTTACATCCAGAAGCAAATCAAGGGGCCATCTCAGCATTTTCTCAATGGATCAGGGGAACTGGACAAAAACCCGATCGAGATGGGGGTCATTGAGCCGGAAACTGAAGTACATTACTTGTTATAGGCATATTAAGTCTTTTAAAAAAATTATACAATACAAATGTAAATTAATTCATTATGCTATATCATTGTTTTGTTATAGCAAATATTATTTTTCTTTTTGACGATCAGTGACGGTAATGTTCAAAGTAAGAGTTCTAAAATTCATGTAAACAAATACACAAAAACCACAATAATCTAACCTTAATTTATTCAATACAATGTTGTTTGTATAGATCGAATAAGAGAAAAGATCTTTGACTTGCCAACGCCGATAATTTTTTTCTGTCATTCCTTCTACTACTGAATTTGTCGTCTTATTGTGAACTTATGTTATACGTTATGCACGATCCCTGAAACAATGAAACTTCATTTAATTTTGAGAATGTGTAGTCTTCTTTTTTACTTCCGCGCACTTACTTCATAAGCAGAGAAAGTTATGTAATCATGCGCCGAAAAACGAATTTTCCGCAGGAAAAGTCTTATTGCCGGACCCCGACAAAGAAAAGTGATAAATTCTGTTCTCGTGTATACCACATTACTTTCTCTAACATGTGATGTGGGCAGAATCAATGTTTTGTGGGTCTTTAATACCGAAAAATCGATTGACGCCAAAACGTGTCTCTGTGCGTTCGTTTTATCCTGTGGTCAACGCTAGCTCCTAAACCGTTCAGCCGATTTTCTCCAAAATTGATATTCCCCGATCGACCTGAACGAACTTAACACTTTGGGAGTTTCAAACGGATATTTTGATTTTTCAGGGTACTATACATGAAGCCTCAGAAACATTTTCAAAATTTTCTCAAAAATGGGTCCAATTTTTTTATTAAACCAGATCGTCGGATAGCGTATAGGACGCTTAAGAGAATAATGGTCTCCCATATTTTTCGAAAATTGCAGAAGTGAATTTTTTTAGCGTCTTCCTACAACTATCATATTGAAGATAGATATTTTTTTCCTTAATGAAATCTGTTCTTTCAAGACAAATTTTGAAATAAGATCATATTCAATTTTTCGAAATATGAGTAGTTTTCGTGTAATTTATTATGAAAATTATTATTTCGTAAACATAGTAATCATTAAAGTTACAGTAACTCGACATTTTTCTAAAGACCCTTGTGTTTAGAAAGTGTGTAAAGACTTCTAGTGTTTAGATTTCAGCCATCACGGCCCCCTCCAATATCCGACCCCAACTCCAGCAACTCCTGCACCTCTCGTCTCAGAAGCACCTCCTAAACCACTTTTTTTTTACTTTCTGCCTACCACGTACTTACGTAGAAAAAAAGTATTGTAATACTGCGGTAAATATTGGCAGTTTCCGACAGAAAAACTAGTTTTGTGGGTCCCTGATACTCATAAATAGGATAATGTTTGCTGCTACATATAGAAAATTGCATCATCTAATATACTGTGTAGTCAGAATCTAAGTTTTATTGATCCTTCATACCGAATAAACGGCTTACATAGAAACATCCGTCCGTCCGTACGCCCGCCTGCCGGCCCATCTGTTGGCTACACTAGCGCCTAAGTCGCTCAGACAGTTTTCTCTAAAACTGATATTTTCGGATCGGCCTGGTCGAACTCGAGGCCCTGCGAATTTAAAAGGGATTGTTGTTGGGGGTTTTTTAGATGAAGCCTCAACAGTTTCAAAATTTTCACAAAAATAGCTTCACATATTTTGTTAAATTTTTTCTTGTATATAGCAAAGTGCGCTTAAAGATGAGGTGCATAGCCCATTTTCGTTAAACTTTCTGAATTTTCGAAGTTAAAAATATTTTTAGTCACTTCCCAAAACTACAGCATTAAAGTTGGAGATCGTTTCTTATTGAAATACGCTCCTCAAAATTAGAATTAAGGTCTTGTACAATTGTTTTCAAACTATGAAAATAAAATTTTGCTTGAAATAAAGGAAATTCTAAAGAAATAGTACACAATATTTTGTCAAAAACAGTGCCAAATCCTTTCTGAATTTTTTATCGGATAGTGTAAAGTACGCTTATAAAAATTGCGCAGGTTCGTTCCTCAAACTCTTCTCTCAGTCTCAGAATCTTCGAAAATTTCAAAAAAAAATTTCGGCAATTTCCTACCATTACTACTATAATATTGAACAAAGATTTTTTATGAAATCTATTCTTTAAAATTAGATATTGAAAATGACGTACAAAATCTCTGATTTTTTAAAAATATGGAAATGAAAATGTTCAACTTCGTTTTTAAAGCGATGGGAAGGTCGTTTTGCTTCTGAAGATGATGTATGGGTAATGTGAATGGCGTGCTAAATTGAAGTACGTAGTACGTAAGTTTGAGACAAAGGATGGAGTGTTTTCTTTTCCCTATTTGGAAACAATTTTCCGGTTCAAGAAGTATTATGACCTTACCGTTACAAATAATGCAAAAAAGTATGTGCTGTTATAACACCATTAATTTTACATTGCGGAAGTGTCGAATATGAGACACTAGTACAAGGAGTTGTGGCAAGGCCCCCATTCAACGAACACTTTGTGAAAATATCCACGTGTTACGTGAATTCAATTCCACATCCTTAAGGCTGATTGGTATTTCCAGACACGCCAACTGCTAAGGCCATTAGTCTCACACGTATTGCGGGTAGATTATCCAGGAGCTGGCTGTGTTCCTTACAAGTTGGAATGTGAGATCCTGCGCCGAACTAGATGTAGGCTTGTGGGGTTTCCCTCTCCAGGTATTTCCGCCCAGCGGGGCACATACCAAGCCGGGTAAACACAGCCTTAAGGTAATACTCGAACATGGGTCCATGCCCAAAGCTCCGGCGCCCCAACGCAGGTTACGAACGTACTTATATTTCATTCAGACAGGGACATTTAAGGGAAAACATTTGTAGCATTTCTGGAGTTAAACGTTAATTCTACTAATGGGCTTCTTCTCTATACCTTTCAAATTTTCCAGCTGCCCCAATGTAGTACCCATCCTCTCAAGCCTCTTTCAGTTCTGCCAGGGAGCGAGAGACTGCACATATTAAAAGTTTGCGTCGCCTCTCTTGTCCCTTTCTGTTTTCTCTCTCTCATCTCTCCCGACACCTCTATCTCTCTCTGTCTCTCTCGCAGGTTCGCCTTCCTGCGCGGGCAACGCTCGCTGGACCTGGGTGCGCGGGGGCCGCCGGCCGCCCCCGCCCCGGCCGCCGCCGCCGCCACCGCCGCGGCCCCCGCCGCCTCCCACCCCGCCGCCGCCGCCCTATTGCGGGGCCGGCGCGCGCGGTCCGCCGAGCGCCTGGAGGGCCTGCGCGTGCAACCGCGCGCCGCCGCCGCCGCCGCCGGCCCCTTCACCGCCGCGCCCGCCCCCGCCGCCCTCACGCCCGGCGCCGCCCCCAGAGAACTCCGTGAGTTGGCGCCGCCGCCGCCGCTGCCGCTCGCCACCGTTGTTTGCACTGGACGGACAGGCACTTCGCCGCGTTGCTTAAAAGCGATCTTACTCCGCCTCGCGGAGGACGTGCTTGCAGCTGGACCTGCAAGTTCGCACTTGTGCACACTGCCGCTCTCATATTTGAAGGAAAACATTTTGTGAAATATTTTAAAAATACATTTACCGACAAAGGTACTTAAACCTTAATCCGAGATAAAACGTTTTGTATTTGTTTGATCAGGATTTAGTTACTTTCAAATAATTGAAAAACGCGTTTTTTCTTGTGAATTGAGTTTTTTTGAATCCTGCTCGTGAATAATCCATTGACACTCGTTTCAACGATAGTTTTCATGATAATTTATTGAAGGAAATGATTGTCAAGTTGTAGTTGAGTAAAATTATAGTTCATCGTATTTTTGATAATAAAATTATATTCTTTTTTATTTAAAAAAATCTTTCTTTCATTGTTTTGGATCGTGTGGGCCCCGTTATGAATGCTGCCACCGTATCAATGATGAAACAATTTATATGCAATTCACAGACATTATAAAACATAACGCGTTCAATGAAATACACAACTATTGGGTTGAAATGAACAATAGATATCGAGTGTTATTGTTGTAACGCAGTCGTGACGAATGTTTTTAAGAATAATAGAATCACTTGGATATTGAAAAATCACAGTAATTGACCAATTAAAATGCGAGCTGTAAAGACCGAAAACCAAACATAAGATTCTTTAGTAGATTTACAAGTAAATGAGATTGGAATGTGATGTTTTTAAGTGTATTGAAAATAAACAAAAAGATGTTGGGAAACGTTTCATGTTGCTTTACCAATATGAGCACGTAATAAACGTGAAATCAGTTAACGTGAAAACAGTTAACAACAAATATGAAATTATTCAAAATCGTTGAGTCAACATACAGATGCATGTAAAAAGTTCATTACTGTAATTGACATCATGATTTTAAAACTGTGCAGCTAAAAGTTCAAAGTTATAGTACGTGAAGCACAGATATTGAGGTAAACACACCGAATACAATTAACACTTGTAATTACAGAGCATTGAATATTTGTAAGTGAGTTACTGCCAGTAAATTAATTTAAAGGAAGTTATAATAACTCTTACACAATAGCCAGGCGAGGCAACATTCTGGCATGTTTCTCACAACAAAGCAAAACAAATATGCCCGTTATAACGGTAGGTAGAAAAGCGTTTAGACGCAATGAATTGTGTTACGTAACAGGCAGTTGGTAAATTACAGGAACAAGTGACTGTTGAGTGAGTGCTATTTTCTTATTTACTTTTGCATATTTGCTAGACTAAATTATTTCTCGTTAAGGTATATTGCGAGTTCTTCAAACTAGCAGGTGACAGTAATTTGGTGGGTATGAATTCAGCCAATTCAGGCCGCTTGAAGTGACTCACGCAGTTGATCAACTAGGAATGAGGGCGCGCCAGAGAACAGTTCCCAAAGTAGGCCCAGGCAGAGGTGCCGAAATGGTAAATTTGCGAACTGTGTGGGGTACTGGGTCCTGAAGGAAACACCTTTTGACCTCCGTGAATTTGTCCGGAAAAACTCTGGGATTTTATCCAAACTTAGTACATCGTTTCTCCAGGTTTGCCCAACAAATATTTTAGTTTGTTTACCTTCGCAAAAACTTTAGGCGCAAAAAATGTTCAGGACAGACAATGTGGCCGCCAAAATCCACGTATTTTGACGAAACTTTTGGCCATCGTTTTCCCAGGTTTGGCCACCAAACATTTTCGTTTGCCCGCCCACACAAAAAAGTTACATTCGAAACAAATTTCCCGGTCAACTCCTCGCTGCCCGAAAAAAATTCAGATATTTTGACGAAACTACTGTATAGTTTGCCCAGGTTTCCCCACCAAACTTTTTCGTTTGTCCATCTACACAAACAAGGTAACGAAAACAATTTTCGAGCAAACTCCGATATCGCCGAAAAAAATTTCTACGAAATTTCGCACGTAATGTATCAGTCATTTGTTCAGATTAGCCCAACCAAAATTTTTGTTTGCCCCTCGAAAAAGGAACAAAAAAATCTATCGAGCCCGCTTTACAAAGAGCGAAATAGTCCATGTATTTTTAAAATGATCTGATTGTTCGACTTCGATTTTCGTTTAATAATTAGAATAAAAACTGCAAATTTGGAGAAACAATCGTTCACGATACTTCCACATATGTAAAAAACACCGTGATACTGTATAATATTTTTTTAAATATGCCCTTCATACCGTAAATAAAAAATTTCGTTTGTCCAGGAAGAAACAAGCTTTCCAAGCGGAAGCGTGCATTAGTAGCGGGTTCCTTGCAACACAGTCGCTGCAATGATCGGTCGGGCTACTTCATACGCGTGTATTATTGTGAATATTAATAGTTAAGTGTGTTTCCCCAAAAAAGATTTTCGTTTGCCGAGAAATGGAATTCGAAGCGGAAGCGTATATTCTTACAAAACGGAACTGACACGGCATGGGACTACGCGATAATTATCGGGTAACACATTCATGTGCGCGCACGGTTTGACGTGCACTCCCTGTATTTAAATCACTTTTTTTCAGTACATTATTTGAACTAGTCTCTCTAAATATTTTATAACAATTTTTCGTTGCTTTGTCATGAATATTTACTATGTTTATCGATTTTAAATTTTAATGAATATTTATGAATTAATTTATATGATATTTTGAAACTGTATTATTTTTATCTCTGGAATATTTATTGCAGAAATATTGATATTAAATTCAGTAAATTAATATGCTCTCTCACGAACTTCCATTCTTGCTTGCGCTGCGACTGGACATGTGTTTGTGCTTCAAGCTATTCTTTATGTATGAGGGCCTTAAACGGCTTATTACTAATATCGGAACATAGAGATAAGTAAGATAATTTTAACCATTTCGCTATTTCTACATTCAATGTCCATGGTGTGAACAATATGCCAATAGAAAGTGAAGCGAAACCTTCATTAAATGGGATTATGGTATAACCATGTTCCGCTGTCCAAAGAATCGTTCTGGGTACACGAAGCCTACGCCATTGCTCATTAGACAATACTCCTCACATTGCTAAAAATAAACAATAAAATGGTCTTAAAATGTTTTTGAAATGCCCCAAAAGCAAAGAAATAAAATGTTAAAATGTGATCAAAACCAGTTCGGATGGACAACTCAAACTGTTGGATACATTACTGATGTAATGTTCTTTATCAGAAAATCTCTGTCCCTAGTTATCCCGAAATCGACTGAACCGCCAATGGCGCTAACAGGCGTCATAGGAACCTTGTATTAGATACTCACAATGGCTGACTTTGCAACTTCTGAGGGAAGAAATCGAATAGGCTACCAGGTATATGTACTCAGGAATTCTGTGGAGAACATTTGTTGCATCTCGTAAATATTTTTTGAAGCAAGTAGTACCACTAAAATGATATTAAAATCGATAAAATCAGCGAAGAATGCACTAAAAGCGACAGGAAAAGTTAAAAAAGACTTATTACTCGAAATCGACGAAAAATACAAAAAAAATACCAATAAAATTGGTCATTTCATTTTGTCATCACATAGAATAAATTTCTATACTAAACGGCATTTTTTAAACTGAAACGAAAAATATTACATTTCATTAAAATCCGACCCCTAGTAATAACAATCTCTCTCGAACACTCGCTGCTTCTCTTGAGTCTATTTGTAGCTCCCGATTATAACACGGCTGATGGCCAACCAGTGATCAAAAGTTCGTTATACTGAGTTAATTCCGTGCTCCTGTTGCGTCCATCACAAAGCTGCACTCTTTTTAGAGTGCCCTGGAAAATGACGGCGCCCGGTCTAAATTTCCGGGCTTGACCTACAACAATGCGAACACTACAACAATCCAACGGTTCTAAAATGGTGCCCAATTGATCAAACAATAAAAAAGTTGGTATATGAACAGTTTTATGGGGACAATTAAGATTTTCTACGAGGTTTACTAAAAGAGCAATGCTTCCAAGGTAAGATAAAATAGGTTTTTGTGCATGAACAAATTTAATTCCAAAAAATTTAGCAGCCAAATAATGCTTCTTAAAATCATTAAGAATCTAAAAATTACTTTAGAAAGAACTTGCCATTGTAAATTCAGTCCATATTATTTCCCTCAACATACGTTTAAATTCGTTCAATGAGCCGTGTATTCCACGACCCATCTTTATATTACAGAAATGCTTGCTGATGCAATGCCTTAAGATGAAAAATGAAATAATTTTGTTATTGATACAATGTAACCTCTTTATTTCTTCAATTATTTGTTATAGTAAGTTGGTTACTCCCCATCGTGAGCTCCATTTTCAGTGGCGAGGCGTGTCCTTTTTTGTGTGTTCATCGCTAAATTTGCCTAGTGTTCGTTCTATTTTCCTGAAGCAGTAGCGGAGATGTCGCAATATCGTCAGGTGACTTGTTTTTTTGAATGGCTAAACAAGATAATTTTTCTGACACTTTCCCTTTTTACTTTCTCGGCTTTCTTCATAAGGGGAAAACAATATTGTGATCATGCACCGAAAAAACGCGGTTTCTTAGCAGATAAACTCTTATTGCCGGGATCTGGGAACGAAAAAGTGGATAAATCTTGTTTAAAATAAATGTCCTGTGTTCCCTTCAAGTAGTAAGGAAATTGAAATCGCTTTAGACATTTTTGGCTGCGAAATTAAAATGCATTTATTCCCATAAATATGAAATGTAATAACCATCTTAAAATTGGTTTTGTATTGGGTTATCATTCATTATGATAATTGGATGTTCTGCAAGAGTGCACCCATTCCAAGTAAACAATTCAAAATGGTAATACAGTCGAATGAGTAGTCGCTGCCGTTTTCACTTGTCACATATCGCAAGGATCTTCTCTCGCGGGACATGCCGAGCGCTGTATCCAAACAATCACGAGCTCCGAACGAGCTGCACAAGAATCGAGTCAATGGCAACTTCCTACGTAAACAACAGGCTAAGTGTCACATGGTCGGATTGATTTTTTCATGTTTCCGGGCGCGTCAACTGCTTTGGTCATTAGTCCCGTAAGTGTAGTGCATTTTTTTCTCGGGAGATGGCGGTGATCTTCCCCCGCTGGATGGTGAGATCCGGCACCGACCTACCGTCGGCTAGTGAGGTTTCCTCCTTACCAGGACTCTCACACCAGCGGTACACCGCCCCAGCCGGGACAAGCTCTAAGCTCCCGACCGATCTCCCGGAATATGTGGTAATGTAGTGCATGTTAGTGTAAGTGTGTGTGTAAGGGGAGAGGATAGGACAGAACAAGAAAGGGGAAGGAAAGATCACGCGCGGTCCGCGGCCCGTTTGGTAGAGTACTGCTCCGGCATTCGCCTGGTGTTGATCGGAGAAACCACGGAAAACCACCTATCAGAGCAGCCGGCCGCTAGAATTCTCCTCTAGACAGCGTCTGAATTCGACCTAGATGAAAAGCTAGTGTCGAAAATCCTGCCGCCGTCAGGACTCGAACCTAGGACCTCCCGGTCAGAGGCGCTGCAGTGACATCAGGTGAACACGGTCAGAAATTGCCGACCTGACACCCATATGCTACAATTGGAATAACACACTCATTGTCTTGCGGTAACGCGCCAGCTAATCGGGGCTGGGAACTCGCTCCAAAGCATCGGAGCCCTTTGCGACGGCTCTGCCAGAATTGAATTAACAAGATGGCGAGCTTTCAAATGCAGACGAAGCAATAAAAATACCAAGGAAGGCTAGACAATGCTTCTCATCCGTACAACGATTTGGAAATGCACATAAATTTTGATTCTAAATGACTTAAATTCATGAAAGTGTATATAATTTCTCTTCTAATATAATGCGAAATTTTTGGAAGTTGTTTGTTACCGCTGTATTTACATTCAGGAATATATAATATAAATTAACCTAAACATTCAACAAACTTAATTATATTACATTTCATTACTAAATATATAGTCAAAACGTTCAGTTCTAGAGGCAAATTTTTGAATGACTATTGTAGAAATCCTCTTCCTCTCTTATGAATTCCGAAAGTCCTTCTCAATTAATACGAAGGACAAGCTGTACATTCACCATTCTCCTCGTATTTACCTTTAATAATAATTTATAATAGTTGAAGCACAAAAATTAATTTTACAATATTTCATGAAGATGTGTCGTGAAGTATTGCGAAAACAATTAGTTCATTTCTTAATTCCAAGTGAATCAAAAATACTTGTATGCAAGTCTGAAAACTAATTCTCAGAAAAAAATTATTCTCACTATCAAAAACAGAAATGTTCTATCAATCTAAAGCTTACCTTCCAATGTAAGGTAACACAATAGCCTTGTTTCTGCTAAACTACAATATTTTTAATTTCCTTCACAGTGCATGCCAAAAAAACGCTAACAAGTCCAACAAAAGCACTCGAGAAACAGGACGCACATAAAAACAACGTACCTTGTCAACTTAATTCTGCGCCATAATGGCGCATTTAACCGCGCATGGCGGGGAACCGCGGAGATTCTACGAAAACAGCATTGAATGCAGAACTTACTGCCGCGCAAAGGAATACGGCACGGAGCGGTCTGATGAGTCAGCGAGAAGCTCTCACTTCAGAGCGCGACAATGGCGAATCCTTTACATAATTCTAGTTTTCCATGGCTATTTCGTTTTTTTACTATTACTATCAAAATATCTGTAGATTTTTACAGATATTAAATTCTTCTCTAAAATATTGAAAGTACTACATATTTTTTTGTAATTTTGTTTGGTCTTCGATGCATCTATCGACAGCACCCCTCACCATTTCATATATCTTTGTTTATGTGTTATTTGTAAACTAAGTTAGATTATGCAAGAGACGTCTTTGATTTGATATTCATTATTAATGAGCAGTACAATACACTTATGATCAGGAGTACGAGTACCTCCAAAGGGTCTGAATGCCTCAGTATATTTCACTTTGTGATCATGGCGCAGTCTGTTCATAGATTGCTTGATGAGATGCTAATCTATATCACTAATTACCAGCACGCAAATAATTTGAAAGAAAACTATCCATCATCTGACAATATGAGAGGTGTCTACAGTTTTGTCAGATACGGAGAAACTCCGGAAAAAATAAACAATGAAACAGTTTCGATTTTGACTGAAAAATGCAAATATCATATTATGTTATCCGCCTATTCTCATATGGCGCGAACCAACTGAATTCCCATATTCACTGCATCACTGATTACATAACAGCTGACGTCATGTGACAGCAAGGCTTGATGGAAAATCTCGCGTGCCATTAATATTGCTATTCACGTGTTGCATTATGGAACAGAAACTTTTTTGATATTCTTGGAATGTAAAGAAATGTTACAGTGTATAAATACGATACTAAAGCTTTTGAAGATTTTTTTAAATATTTAATTTATTCCAATGTTTTGAGTATTTTATTTGTTGTTCTTCAGCAGTGTCTGTGCTATTTTCTGGAAAGTAATGCTGTGTGATTTCGTTCAGCAGCGTTTTTTGCTGCAGGAGTTTTAAGCAAATTCATTAACGAAATGAATTGCAAAGGAAATGAAATGAACATATCCTGAATTATAGCGCTATATTTACGACAAAGTATATAATAACTACACTTTTTAGAGCCTAATGGATAAAGAATGGCAAGTGATCTGTAGACTCTCACAAGCTGCATTGAATTTTATTCATGGGCACTGAATGAATCATTTCGTGTAATTTTCAATTGCTTTCTATGCGTCCATGTTCACCGCTGAATATTGAAATTAAATTTTGTGATTTTGAAACTAATTTACGGTCACCTCGAACGTTATTCTTGAGTTTCGGAATTCGATTTCTGCTAACGTGAGGAAGTGTTGTTAGAATTTAATGCATACTTATGTTCTTACGACTAATGTGAGTACATCATCTAATCATAACTAATCTTCATATAACAGACTGTCAACTAAATAAAGTGTGCTGAGTTAATATTGGAAAACTTCCCTAATACATACTCGACTATATATTATTACTTTTCTTCAGCTACATATGATGGTTGGATTCTGCCCGTAAATTCCAGGTCAATATTTTGGTTCTTTTTGCGTATTTTTGCATGAAAATACGGGCAAGAAAGCACGTGCTGTTTTATCATCACAAGTTTAAAAATATTTTCGCATAAGTTCTCCTTTAAGTTAATGAAATTTATAAAACATTCTCAAAAATTGCTGAAATATTTTCTTTACACTTGTTCTACAGATATAGCAAAGGACGCTTAAAAAAGGCACAGGTCTAATTTTCTATTAACTCTTTGAATTTTCGAAAGTTGCAGATGTTAGAAATAATGCGATAAAATATGCGGTGTTGAATTACCAGAGCCCGGCAATAAGAGTTTTTCTGTCAAAAAATCGCTAATTTCCGACACTTCCGACTCAATTGCAACACTTTCTCTTCACAAAGTACCTAATAGATCGAAAAAAGGAAAAATTGGTTCAAATGAGGCAATTTACCCCTTATTGTTTCTCAGGTTCATGTATATTTTTTCACATTTTCTATTTGTTTTGTTTTTCTGTTAATGTAATTACAATTATACTTTTAGCAGATCACAGAAGAGTTAAAAGTCTCTACATATGGAATTTTTCGGGAAACATTTTTCAACCAGATTTGAAAACATGTCGATTATGCATTTATTAAATTGCGTCATTTGGAAATTATTTATACATGACAACCTTTGATATTTCGAGATACGTAATGAGATACATTCATATGAAGGATTTGTGCCCTGAAGAGCATTAAATCATAAAAAGCGCATGTATCATAAATACGAGAGACCTTAAAAAATAGAAATTTTAATTGTTTGAGCATTCAAAAGTTTTAACAAAAACATACTTATGCCGAATAATTTAGTAAATTGTACTTTATTCTTTTAAACATGTTACAGAAAATTTGGAGCTGTTTCTCCCGAAAACTACTCATATTTTGAAAGCACTGAACATAACTCGATTTAAAGAGTTAACATTAAGGAATAGATTGCATTCATAAATAAATTTATATTTTTTATTATAAAGGCGTAGGTGATATTAAAAAGTTGATCTTTTTGCACATTTCGAAGATTCCGATGTTTTAATGAAATAGACCTATACCATAGAGGAGTATACATTTTTCCCCATTAAGAAATTAATCTAGCTCAGTACTTTTTATTTTGGTATGATTTCAACAATATTTATTAATAATTGTGATATGCCGGTTTTTAATTTAAGAACGTTTCACTAATGAAAAATTTAAAAAATCCTTGTTATTACTTGAAACACGTTTTGTAGCACCTTAAAATGTTTCTGATCTAACAATATGTGATTTTCGTCGCGATCTAGTGAGTTAAATTGTTAACATTCCGGCCAAAATTTCCCTATTTTTTATTATTATTGAGTATTTACAAAGACTTTCTCACTCATTTTATATAACATTGGGCAGAGAGATTGAGATCTGAAAACTGGTAAATCATAGTGTATTTTTGCTCCCAACATTCACAAAAGGTTGGCTAAAAACATTTGAGGCGTTGTTTCAATGCTTATATTTCTAAAGCCTTTAATTTAGAAGTAAAGCCTAAAATTTGTTTACGAATTTTTAAGGTTTTGCATTTGGAGATATTAGTTATTTGCTTATATTTCAAATTATCCATTATTTTCGTTTCCTTTTCGGTTATTAAAAAACAAACATTTTACCTATTTCTTTGTTTTGTTTTTCATACACATTGAAGGTTTCGGCATTAAAGTTTTTCATCTTTTTATTTATTCCTTGCTGGTATGTGTTTTTAGAATTCATGTTCTCTCGCTGAGACGAATTGCTGTATACATTCAGTTGGGTTTGTCAAAAATTATTTCTGTGGGTGAGAAGAGCGAATTCGCATGCCGTTGTCTACAATTCCTTGCGTTGCAGGTGTCATTCATGAAAAACGTTTTTCCTAAAAACGTGAATTCTGCTACTGTTTTCATTGAAGTTCTAAACCCAAAGTAATGACTCGGTAGTCACTGAATATATCATGAGTTTTTGATACATTTAGGGAAATTATGTGTGTATTTGGAATACGATTTAATATTATTAAATTACAGATATTAATTTACTAAATCCTATTGAAAAAATGTTCGAAGTATTTGCTGTATAAAGCTCGATTCTCGTGCGTTTGTTATAGTAACACTCCTGTAATTCTACATAAAGCGGCCAAATTAAGTGAAAGTCTCCCAGTATGGAATAATTTCTAAACACTACATTCTCGGGAAATAATTGCAAAGAGAATATCCCTCAGAGACGCTTTAACATATTGAAAACATTCATTAAAAGATAACCACCAGACAGTAAATGGAACGTCTTTCTTACAACATCGTCTCAATTTTCTCTTGTTCTGTAAACCCAGTTTGCCAAAGTCATTGAGCACCATATCGCATAGAGCTGTTTCCACAATTATCTTTATTTTCAATTTTCAGAAGCTGACAAGCTGGAAAAGACACTAAGCAGTTAGAGATAACTATTACAAATTGGTCGAGTTAGTTTTGTATTCTGTGATTGCCGGAAACCGACAATAGTCAAGAATTTTAAGTTGCATTTTGCTTGATTACTTTAATAGCAGATCCATAGTAATTTTCCATTCGATGTAATTTTCGATCTGTGATATTATTTTATGGAGGTAAATAGATAGCCGAAAATATTCTTTTAGATATTGGGGCGTTAAAAACAAGAAAATGATGAAGGTTTTCTATTTCACTTAATAATAGTGCACAAAGTTATGAAGTCAAAACAATCCACTGGTTTCTTTTAACCCCAGAAGTTCTTTAAGAGTTTAGTTAATATATTCCATCTCTTTGATAATATTCCATCTCTAAGGTAATTTATTTCGTGGTGTCTGTGAAATAAAACGTACTTGTATATTTACTTACATTATTTCATTTTAAGCTTAAACCAATAATAAAATTTACAACATTTTATAACTGTGTGAAATTGTCGTCACATTATTTACTTACTTACTTACATTTATTTGAACTGCAATTGGGTATGACCCGGTGGCAGTTAATTAACAATAATTACAATAATAATAACACTTAACATTAATAATAACAACAATATGAATAATAATAATATCAATAATAATAACAATATTAATAATAATAACAATAATAATAAAGGAGTACAATACAAGCCGAGCATGCAATAATCCTACTATCACAAATATTAAGTATTATAACAAATATTTAAACTCGTATGATATATAATAATTATAATTATATATCGGTGATGCTAAAATTTAATACAAGCTACATAAATATTGGCTAAATTTATTGTTTTTAATTCATTGATCGCGTTCACTACAATTAACTGCACGACACTGCACTGCACAACACTACACTACACTACACTGTTTTTGCTTTGAGTTACACTGACCAGCACTTCACCGCACTTCACAGCACTTCACAGCACTTCACCGCACTTCACCGCACTTCACAGCACTTCACCGCACTTCACAGCACTTACTCATTTAATGTCTATTACTATCATATTGTTCTAACTTATTTCTAAAACTTCGAACACTTAGAGGAAAAGCTTTGAAAATTGTTGCAGGTAAACTGTTCCAATCTTTAATTGTTCTATTACAAAAGGAAAATTTCCCAAGATCTGAATTTTGTTTCCTTGTTCGAATTTTGTGAGTGTGATCGCTTCGGCCGAAATAATTTGGTTTTTCTAGTCTAACCTGAATTTCCTTCCAAGCTGTTTGACCTACGTACGATTTATAAAGAGCGCAAAGCCTCGCCCTTGTTCTTCTCATTTCTAGAGGTTCCCATGCCTTTTTTATCGCGTTAGTTCTATAGGTAAACTTATTCGCTTTTCTCTGTATTCTATCTAGATTTTTCCGGTGCGACTTTCTGTATGGATCCCAACATGCCACTCCGTATTCCATGAGAGGGCGAACCAGCGAAAAATATGCTAATTCTTTTGCGTTTGCAGAGCTTTTCTTTAGAATTCGCATTACAAAATGCAAAGACTTCCACGTTTTCCTAACTACCTGATTTATATGCTTCTCCCACCCTAATTTACTATCTATATGAATGCCTAAGTACTTGCATGATGAGACTCTTGGGATGATGACCTCACCTAAACGATAGTCTGGTTCCTCATAATTTCGTCCCCGCCCGAACGTTATTGTTTTGCTTTTCGATCCGTTAATTCCCATGTCATTTTTTTCAGCCCAATCACGTAAATGTTCTAAATCCTGCTGTAATATTTGTTCGTCAGCGCTACTTTTGATTTTTCGGTATATAACACAATCGTCTGCAAATAAACGCACCTTTGATTGTATGTTAACATGGAGATCATTTACGTACGCTAAGAAAAGTAATGGCCCTATGACACTTCCCTGTGGAACCCCTGAAGTAACAATACCCGTAGTCGAAAACTGAGTGCCAATTCGAACTTTTTGTTTCCTGTCTCTAAGAAATTCGCTTACCCACTTCACAACTCTAGCATCAATTCCTGAAGCTAATAATTTCCTGATAAGTATGTTATGCGGTACTACGTCGAATGCTTTCGCAAAGTCGATTACGATTGCATCCACCCTCCCACCCGCGTCAACTTCGTCAGCTAGATCTTGCAAAAGAGAAACGATTTGGCTTTCGCACGAATATTTACTTCTAAACCCATGCTGTCCGAGAAAAATCCAGTTCGCTTTTTCCCATTCGCGGCGAATGTACCCGGCTATTAAATGCTCCATTATTTTGCATACTACTGATGTGAGCGATACTGGTCTATAATTACAAACTTTCGTTTTATCACCTTTTTTGAAAATAGGGACCACTATAGCTGTCTTCCAATCGTCTGGTAAACTTGCATTATTGATTGAAACATTGAATAATCTTAACAAATACGGCAATACTGCCTCCCCACCGAGTTTAATAAAATCTGTCGAGATGCCGTCTGGTCCGCGTGATTTACCGTTTTTCAGTGATTTTATACGTTTGCGGAGTTCCCATGCATGAAGCTTGAACTGGTTTTCTATTGGAAAATAATGAACTTGCTCCTGCGCCCGTTTTGGTTTGAATACTGATACAAAATACGCGTTGAACGCATTTGCTTTCGCTTGGTCGCCGTGCAATGGCGCGTTATCTGCGTCTAGAATTTCCTGAATTTCTTCCTTATTCCCCCGGCGTCTGCGGACATATTTGTAAAAGTCTGACCAATTATTTCTTCCTGTCTCCAAAATATTTCTTAAAAATAATTCATGCGCAATTTTCTTTTCTTTTTCTAATTCCCTGTAGAATTTTTTAAAAGTTATCATGTCAGCAATGCTGCGGTGTCTCCTATTAAATGCTAGTCTAACTTTTCTCTTTAAACGCCGTACCGCCCCGTTATAATATTCAGGATCAGGATTACTTTTCAGTATTTTGCAAGGAACGAACGTATCTAAAGCTGTTTCTACGATTGTTTTAAAAGCCCCCCATTGTTCCTCCATACCCCCTTCTGTTCTTAGAAAATAGTCGTATTTTTTCCTTAAGAAACTACGTAAACCTTCGACGTTTGCTTTTCTATATTGCCTGACTATCGTTCCTTTCACCTTAGGTCGCGTAATTACATTTGTTTGTACTTCTACCATCACTGCTTTGTGGTCGCTAATCCCCTGAAAGACGTCGCAAGAAAGGAACATTTCTGCAGGGTGAACAAGGAAAATGTCCAAAATTGCGCTCTGCCGCGTGGGTTGGTCGACTACCTGCGTTAGTCCCTGCTCCCATACCAGTCGATTGACGCGCTTTTGAATTTTCCTGTCGCAAACCTCTCCTCTCCAATTAGCGTCGGGAAAGTTTAGGTCGCCAGCGACAAGAATAGAACGACCGTTTCTGTTTTCCACCCTATCACCGATTTCATCTAAAATTTCATAACCGTCGTTTGGCGGCCTGTAACAAGCAATAATTTCCACGGAATTATCTAGTACGTCAATTACCATTCCTAACATTTCAAAGTTGTTACTAAACCAACTATTCCTAACTATTAACGAGGTCTTGACGCAGAGAAAAACGCCCCCGCCTCTTGTTTTTCTATCTCTTCGATATAATTTATAACCGTAATGTAAAATTTCAGAATTAGCTACCTCATCTGTTAACCACGATTCTGTCCCTATCACTATATCTGGATCACATGTATCAACTAAGTTCCAAAACTCAATGGTTTTATTAATTATACTTCGACAGTTTACCTGCAACAATCTTAGAAAGCCCTTCCTCACCTGAACATATCTGGTCGCCGCCGTCGTCGCCGCCGTCTCCGCCGCTGCCACGGTCGCCGCCGTCGTCGTCGCCGCCGTCGTCGTCGTCGCTGTCGTCGTCGCTGTCGTCGCCGCCGCCGTCGCCGCCGTCGCCGCCGTCGCCGCCGTCGCCGCCGTCGCCGCCGTCGCCGCCGTCGCCCGCCGTCGCCGCCGTCGCCGCCGTCGCCCGTCGCCGCCGTCGCCGCCGTCGCCGCCGTCGCCGCCGTCGCCGCCGTCGCCGCCGTCGCCGCCGTCGCCGCCGTTACCGCCGTTACCGCCGCCGCCGTCGCCGCCGTCGCCGCCGTCGCCACCGTCGCCGCCGCCGCCGTCGCCGCGGTCTCCGCTACCTCCACCGTCACACACGTCACCGCTGAATCTTCCGCCACCAGAGCGAACCCCTCAGCCTCCGCTCCTATCGCCATTGCCCGCCATTCGACCGCAGGGCGCAAGATCGGCGGACATTCACAGCGTCAACGGGTGACCGGAGGGCGTGTGCAGAACTCAGCAACTCTGGTGTAGAGGCCACTGAGTGCCGCCACGCCCCTCCGGTTGAGGTGGACGCCGTCCCGACCTAGGGCGCTCTCCGAGATCCACCCGTTTGGATCCACAAAGGTGAATCCGAGCGCTTTTGCCACATAGTCCATGTCGCGATTCACCCTAGCGACTTTACGGGACCAAACATCCCGGCGGCGAATGACACCACTTAGCACTATGCGGGAGGATGGAAAGCGCTTTTTCGCTGCTACCCCAAGCTCGTAGATCTCGCCCGTTAGGTAGTCAAACGAGCGACATCTCCGAAGGTTGTTAGAGCCTCCGTGAATGATGACAGTGTCCGGTGCTTCCACATCGCTGGCTTCTATTTGCAATTTCAATTGCTCGACGCGGATTCCCGGGAAGCATTTTACCTGTAGGTTTGCGTGACCCACGTGACGCACAATAGAGTCACCGAACACAACACACTTTTTGGGACCCGACCCCTGGTTTTTCTTTGCCGCCCTCACAACAGATGCATATGTTGCTGATGCTGTTGCCGTCGCCGCCGTAGTCACAGCCGGGGCCGGCGCGGCAGCCGGGGCCGGCGCGGCAGCCGGGACAGGCGAGGTCACCTCAGCTCGCAGGACTGCTTTGGCCGGCTGTGCCACCGTCACTGCCTCTTCCGTTGCGGCCGCTGCTGTCACCTCCATCTCTGTCACCCTTGTCGCTGCCTTCAGATTTTGCAGCTCCCGTTGAGTGGCAGAAAGCTTCGCCGTCACCTTCAGGAACTCCTGTCGGAGACGCGCCAGTTCATCGCGCAGACCACCCACGCCGTTACAACACTCGACGCACCTCCACGGAACATCTACTGGTGCGCCACGTCGCGTGGACACCGGGCCAGGATTCATCTCGACGCCACCAATGATTAGCAGCGTTGCTATGACAAGCAACGCAAACGCGTCCAGAGAAGGAGCAGCAACGCTACCCTTTCCCAGCACGCACGCCACGCGGGCGGCCCAGCCGCCGATGCGGGCCCGGTACGCCTGCAAGTCGCAGCCCATTATCCCTTTACCTGGGCGAGAGCGATCCCCAAAACACGTCCGCTCGCTACAACGTCCAGACGCAGACTGATTTAGTATTATACAATGGCTATACTCTTATATTCGTAATAATACAACATATTATTTTACTATGGATCTGCTATTTTCAAAAATGTTCTAAAATGTTACTGTATCAAATCAAATTTTTAAAAGTAATAAAAAGGTATTATGAAATACCATATCATCTGAAAAATCTTTGTTTTTTAGAATAAAATATAGCATCTTATGAATACCTACTTTAAAATACATGTCAATATTACAATACAATTGTAAACCACAAATTTGTTTCGTAGCAATGGAAGAATTATATTTAAATATTTATTGTGGTAGGGAAATGAGAGGTACTGTAACATATTTACAAAAGCTCTGTGATCAGAACAATTTAATTCTTCTGTAGATGTGAAAAATACAAAAAAAGTAATTCTTGGAAAACAGTTGCGAGATTTATTATGTTTTTCGCGATTATTTTGTAAATTGTACTATGTTAATACTCTCTTTCATACATAAAGATACATTGTTAACATTCCATTCACCAGTTCAAAATATAATTAATTATAATTCATCACTCAGTAACAATGTAGTAAATTATTCAAAAAATATTTATATAATAAACGAAAAACGCTAACCTGAAAGAAAGTCAAAAAAGACGAATTTGTTAAATAAAATGTTAAACTAAACGTACAGAATCGTAAGGACAGAATTTTCATTGACAATAAATCATTTTAATCTTGTTCTTAATTTATTATTTTACTGTATTCAATAATAACTTAACTGTGCAAGATCTTTAACATATTAATGTTACTTAATATACTTACTTAATATAATATACTTCCATATAAATAGAAGCGTACAGATAAAGCAACACTTTTATATAATTTATTATTTTCTTATGTGAACTATTAAATCGCTTTGATATATTACAGATTGATATATGGGCACTTGAAGTATGAAATCACTTTGTTGCCTTAAGGCGACCTCTGTGCGTTTCTTGTTCGTTGTTTTATATTAAAGTGCCACAGTAAAACCCGACATCGACATGTTTTGTCTCTTTACTTTCAATTACCTAAGTACTAATTTCTGTTCTATAATAGAGGGCTTGTTGTGTAGGGTAGTGTCACATGATAAACAAGAAATAATGACCACGCTGAAATCTGTATACACTTATCTTCACTCATTACGAGAATTAATTGGCAGCGACGGCCTGGAGGAAGAAACGACAACATTGTGTGGAACGCGGTAAATTGCTGGCAAGGCGTAGCTAAAAGCCATGAAGGGAGGGGAAGCAACACTTTTGCTCTCTTAATCCGCCGAAGCAAATTAGTGGGAGTTCATTTTAGAAGGACGCCAACTAAAAGTTACTCGGAGCGTGAGACCACAAGCTCGCAGAAGAGTCACTCAAATTGGAATTTTCGTCATTCCTGAAAACGAGAGAGAAAGTAGAAGAGAAACTTATGATCACGTTCCAAAACAAACGTACTTGAAATTGTTCTGCTCAGTATGTTTAGTTAATTCCATTACTTTGTAACTATAATCCTACAGAAACATACGTTACGACACCAAAATCCTTAAACCTTGACTTCTGCCTTAACCTACTCCATATTTCGAAGAGGAACAATAATGTTCCTTTTTTAACACTGAATCGGGCTAAATTGGGGTGAAAATGATCCAGACAAAATTGTCGGAAGCAGCGGGAAAATATCCACGCTGATATCTGCAAATAATATCTGTCCATTCATTATATTGTTGAGTATTTTTCAAGTAAAATGTAATTTGTCAACAGCTCTATAGGATTATTTTAGTTTGAAGTTATCTATTTTCTCACATTGCATGGAAATCTTTTAAATTTGTCCTCTGTAAATGCATTGTAGACAAGTACACAACATTCATGGAAGTACTACCAATTTCACTATCACTAATTTCAAATATTTTGTCTAGTTACTGTCACAATGCAGAATACATAAAATAATATTATTTTATTATTCAACTAAGGACGCATTTGAGCCACAAAAAAGATTTATTTTAGTATCATTATATGTGGAAGATTGCCCCTTCAAAGATTCCACGAAAGCCAGAAGGAAATGTGCATTGCGACGTTGTAGAAAGATACCCTGAAAGATGCGCAGTTTCAATTGCAAATTCTTATTTATGCGCCAAAAAAATATAGTCAACTGTATCCTGATGCTTAACCTGAACTTGGATCCAATATATTTGTTTATATGAAAGTAACTGGAAACTGATGCTATGGAATGAGGTAGTTACAAAGGTTTCGTAGCATTCCAGCAAGGCAACAGTATTATTGAACGCAACTTACCATACTGGTGTGTCACATGGGTTGCATACACTTACGCGCAGGCGCGGAAAAACGTACAAAAATCCTAACTTATCTCCATACCTAGTATTTTGTCTCAATTGCCGTATCCAACCCACAGTGCAACAAATGTTTCTTTTCATGAACTTTTGTTTGTCTAAACGTATTATTTTTTATTTACTATCTACTCAGTATGCTTCCTAAATACGAATATCCTCCTAATATCGTAAACCGTCATTCTTCTTCTTTGTAATATTCTCATCAAGTTCATTTTTTTTCTTTATTGTACTATGTTCTTGTGAATTTCAGGGGTGTGTTAGACGGAATAACTGAGACTGACAAACTCCTTTATTTTTTTCCTACAACAGGAAACTAAATATCATGAATTAAGCCCCTATAAAAGTACAATACAAGTACACCAGTACAAAAAGTATTAACTCTTATCCGCCTTCCGTTTCCGTATTTGCATGCTGTACCATTCTTAAGATAATTATTATTTTCATCTTAAAATGTTGCAATAATGTTGAATACGTAGCTTCATATTGTTTTCCCTTATAGAGCTGATTGCGGATTTCTATCATAAGAATAGCTAAGTAATTTGAAAGTTATGAGGAAAACAATATTGAGAGCATCGGCTGATTTATTGAATGAGAATTATTTGTTTCCGCGCGCATTAATAGCAGCATAATCCGCAGCTCGGTTTGGGTAGTACAAGGTATATCTCGGGAAGTGGAGATGTTCTTACACCGCTCGAATGCGAGATCCGGCGCTGACTTACGCGTCGTGTCAGTAACATCTGCTGAGTTGGTGACTACTAAAGACTATATTCTGGTTCTAATAGAGCTCCAAATAGTATTCATCTCTTGCAACGCATTCTACAGAACCATTCAAAACATCTGCTGCGGAACAAGCACCAAACGAGAAAACCTAATGATATCCCGCTTGCAGAAAAAAACTCTTCGATGAAGAGGAGCTTTGGATATTTGAAGTGGTCAGCAGTAAAGAATGCAAAGTTGATATAAATTGAAAAATAATAATCACTAAATCGGAAAATATAAGTTTACGGAAGGTGTCGACAGGATTAACGAAAACATAAATAAATTTAGTATTTCCATCAGAAGAAAGAAATGGTTGTAGTGAATTTTGTCATGGATTCTTGACTCTCCAATACACAATGCACAGATTATCCAATCAAGGATTCAAGGAGACACAATGCGCCACCATGAATGTAGATGACACGTAAAAAGAAGTTACTGAATATATTTGATGTGCAACGTAGGATCGAACATACACCCTCAGCAAAGTCTTTTTGCAGTACTCAACGATACGACAATATTGTACAATGAACGAAATAATGTAAAAGTAGCCGCTTTAATATGGAATGCGAATCTCACAAGCAGGAATTAATAGGCAAAATGCTTTCAAGTGTATAATACCTAAAAAACATTTTCTTTTCTCTTCGTTTACTTTTAGTAATAAAAATAAACTATGTGCAACTATACAGAAGCACGATAAACTATAAGAAGTACAAATATACAACTAAATAAAAGTAAAAGGAGAAGTGAAGTGCAATTGTTGTGAAGTGAAGTGAAGTGCAATGTAATTAAAAAGTCGTGTATTTAATAGTTTAAAATGACTGTGCAGGTCAGGCATAAAATGTAGAGTTAATGCTATTGTTGTTATTATTGCTCTTATTGTCAACATTTTTATTATATTATTAATATTATTGTTGTCTTAAAATAACTTAAAGTAATATTGTATTAATATTCCTAATTGTAATATATAAACTGTAGTGTACTGCCACCAGGTTGCATAAACCTTCCTGCAGAAGTAATAAACATCTATCTATTTAAGTTAATAGTTGTATTTTAGAGATATTTCAATGTTTTATGTGTAATTACTTACGTAGATAAGAATCAAACCGATATAATCTTGCCAAACCAAATGAAGAAAGTTTTAAATTTTCAATTTCTTTAAATCGTGTTTGCCTAGTGTGCTCGTGAGGACATGGAATGTTTTCTTTCTACGATGACATTTTTATTCAAAGAGATTTTATAAGCTTTCTTAGCAGTCTAAGACTATTTTCCTTGTTAAAATTACACAAAAGCGCAAATAAATTGTTAAAAATGTAATTCACGCACATGTGGGTTAATTGAAGTATGAACATGAGCAATGAATTTTTAGGAGACAAGCATCAAACTAAGATCTCTCCTAACAGTAACAGTAATTTTAATAAGTTGTTTTCCATAAAATGTTCTAAAATAAATTCTAATAATTAAATACTGTTTCCCTACGAAAATTTGGTAAGAGGTCTCTGGAAAACTTGATAAGAGTAATTTCAAGATAGAACGTGATCAACACGGGGAACAGAAATGTGACGCAAGGTTGGAATGTTTCAACTGTGGAGAAGTCGGACACCGAGCAAAGAAATTGGAAGCAGCCGAAGAAGTCAACGCAACAATTTGCAAGCAGTGGGAAATACATATCCCTGCGTGTTCCATCGAATGCAGCGTCAAGCAAGTTTTCTCTAACCGAAAACGGCGTCAGTAGCGACAGTTGGTGTCTCGATAGTGAATGCATTGACCTTAATGTGCTCAATGATATTGACAAAACGGCACATGGAAAACTCAACTTAGCCAGTAATTTGAGTACTGAGGTGAATGGTAAGGGTAGTGTATCGACTATTTTAAATGCAAACGACAGCGAGAAAATGATCGCCTTTCAGAACACATTGTTTGTCCCGGACTTACGTAGCAATTTGATAACGGTAAGCAAGATCACTAACAAAGGGAATATTGTCGTTTTCGGAAAGACAAAAGTCGAAGTTTTCAATGGCGACGGAAAGTTATTATTTACTGCAAATCGGGTGAAAGACGTACTATTTTCGTAGTCAATTTGGTCCCGAACGCAAGAGAATTTTTTAAGAAAACAACCTCAGAGCCTAGAAAGAAACTCTATAGAAGAGTCGCACATTCGTCTAGGGCATGTAATCTCTACGACCTGCGCAAGGCTGTGAAGACTAAAAGATTGTTAGGACTCAGAATCAACGGTCTTATTGCTGACTTCAAATGCAGAATATGTATGCAGGGGAAGATGTGTCGACCCTCATTTCCGAAGATTTCCAAGAAGAAAGCGGAAATACGTGAGCTTGTGCATTCAGATGTTTTTGGCCCAACGCGTGTCATTTTGTTAGGCAGGAACAGCTACTTCTGCACCTTTATCGATAACTGTTCTAAATGGTGAGCATGATGAAGACAATTCAAGTTATGAAAGAATTTGATAACTTCAGACGCTCCATGGAAACTCAGCAGGGGAAGAAGCTGAAATATCTTTATACTGATAATGGAATAGAGTTCGTGAATAAGAACTTTGAAGACCTTTTGAAAAGACATATGAGATCCTGCAACGGCTAATGGCTCCTCATAACCCGGAGCAGAACGGACTTTCCGAGCAATGCAACAGTACACTGATAGATATGGCTAGATGTCTACTCATTCAGTCAGGGCTTCCCTTTCATCTTTGGGCGGAAGCTGTAAACACTGCTAACTCTATCCGAAACATATGCCCAACGAAGAGATTAAATGCGAAGATGCCGTAAGAGCTTCGTTTCGGAAAATTCAAATATTTGAATCGTTTTAGCTGTGAGGTGTACATTATGAATAGAACGACCGGAAGAAGCAAATTCCAATTGGACGAGACGATCTCCATCTACGTGTATGGTTAGTGTGGTGCCTAGCGCCATGCGCAATGCCTTCTGTATTTTCCTGTTGCTCTGCAACCGAAGATATCTTTTGTCTTGTTTATAAATATTAAAAATGTGTCAACAGTTTATGTGTGTCCGCTGTTAATTTTCGTTCATTATTTAACTCGGCCAACAACTTTAAAAGCTTTGGCCAACTACCCAGAACTCAGTAGTGCTGATCTTGGACAACCTTGGGAGTCACATTACTTTAAACGCCTACAGTTATTGTAAACAAAATAAATTCTCTTTTAAGTACTAATGTGTTCATTTTGCTTCATATTCCTTCAGTGACTCCCATTAACCGCATGCGAGGGTAATGGGGGTCAAATGCAAATGTTTGGAAATTCAATATTTGAAAAGGTTTTAGTAAAATTTTGATTATTTTTTGTGGTGAAAACACAAACTTGATAATTAATCTGTGATATAAAATCACATACTAGTTCACAGAAAAAATTTGTACAGATTTATATTGAAAAAAAGTGACCAACATTACTCTCGCTTCCTCTAAACAACATCTATTTGACTGCGTCAAGAAGTAAATATTTTACACAAGTGCACCATAATTTAAAACACTTAACCTTAAAATCAAAGTCAACAAATTCCATCAAGTTTCAAATGTAAAATAGAATCACCAAATTCTGACATTAAAATACCTATGAGACAAAAGAACATCAAAAGGGAAATTTTCAATACGGTAGCTCAGTTAACCTGACAACTCACTAAACCTCATCTAACCTCTCTTCTTAGGTAATAACAATAATTCAATTTATAAATACCAAAAAACAATGTGCAGTAACGTCTTGGCGAAGATGTGTATCTTCCTTGTGCATGCTTAACAAAACGGATACCTTTTCTTTTGTTTTTATGTTACCACACGGCGCGCCGTGGCGCTGCGAAACGCACTCATATTTATTGAGCTGCGCAAGGCATTTGTTAGGGCAACATATACACATCTGGATGCACACGTCAACAGCAGTAGGAGCTGCATTCGATTAATTTGTTGCGTATTTGTTTGCACGAGAACAAAAGACCTGTCGGGAACGAAAGAGAAGAAGAGAGAACAGAGAACAAGAGAAAATTGGGTCGCGTGTCCCCGCTCAGTTCACTGAACCACGTGAATTTTCAGGCTTGTGCATCAACCTCGATATTTCATTTTCCGGACATTCCCCTGTCCATTCCGTGACATCCTCCTGTGACAGACTGTCTTTCACGTGATATTTTTTTACTATTCATGAATTCCGTTCTTTATTATCACAGAGCTACCAAGTCGAATAAGAAAACAAGGCACTAAACAAACACGTGCACACACATTATCAACAAAATATGTTCATTTCACCGCAAATTTTACAATTACTTTATAAAACATTAACAATCATCTTAAAATGTCATTGAGAAAAATTGTGATGGCCATCACTTACACTAGGCAACACATTTAAACTTTTTGTCTTGTTCTTTCTCGGTTCTACCTTTACTGTGTGTTTTCTTTTGCATTAAAATGAAGTAAAACCATTTATTTTTAATTAATTTTTTGTGAGAGTATTCTTTCGATGTCTTTATGCTTTTTTCCAGATTACTCAAACATTGCTCGGGTCAATCTTTTAATTGCAATATACAATTTTTGTTAATTATTTTGGTGAAAACATTAACTGTAAGCGAACCGATGTTGCTTCTCACTTTGAAGAACCAGTATGGAAGGTTGCTTGTTTCGTGTATTCGGGCGGGCCAAGAGGTTAGGTCATTAGTACTGTAAGTGTAGTGCATGTTTTATTACGGGGGGTGGCGGTGATCTTCCCCCGTTGGATGGCGAGATCCCCCACCGACCTACACGACGGCTGGCAGGGTTTTCTCCAACCAGGTATCTCCCAACAGCGGGGCACCGTCCCATCCGGGACAAGCTCTAATCTTCAAACTTGTTTGATAGTATAATGCATATAAATATAAGTGAGTGTAAGTGGGTAGGCCTTGGTCAAAGAAAGAGAGGAAAGGTCGCATGTTGTCCGTAGCCCGTTTGGTACGGAACCACAGATAAACCATGGAAGACTACCGATCAGAGCAGCCCGCTGCTAGAATTCTCCTCTAGACAGCTGCTGAATTTGACCTAGCTCTCAAGCCTAGGACCTCTCGCTTAGAGGCACTACAGAGGCACACATCAATTGTTGCACTAAGCCACCTAAGCCGGTCATTGTGGAAGAACGTATACGGGAAATACTTTATTTTCCGCAGCTGGAATTTTCTGTGAAGAAATGCAAAGTACGATCAATGAGATGGACCAACAGATGGATAGCTAAGATGAAAAGGAGAATGGTAATTTATCGAGAGAAATTGAGGGGAATAAGTTGGAAATGAAGTGAAGGATTTAAAAGATGAACTCGAAGAAATACTAGAAATTATGAAGAAATCAGAAGAATCCCAACAAGAAAATAACGAGATAATAATTTCGTATGATAGTAAACAAAAGAGATAATTGAGACAACTGTAATAGGAGTTACGATAATCCCCATCCCCACTACAATCGCGTGGGAGGGAGAGAGGCTTGAAGGAAACTTACGCCGAGTAGGTCTGTCTCATCTGATTTTTAACTTCTTCACCGAACTTCATTTAGCTTACGATCCTGCCACGCTGTTGCGAGGCGCCGCTCCGCGAGAATTCTGAATAACGCTGGCCAGCTAACCGACGCGAACTCCATCATCCGCCACTGCTAGAGCACAGACAGTCGCCCACTATTTCTCATGATATCCAGTATATTGTCGGCACACCCGACAGGGTTCAGGCTCATAATTCCGGGTTCTAATCTCAATGAAAGTCAGGAGTAATCAAGGGGCTCAGCCGCCAGGCCGCGGGCAACGCGTGAATTGCCGCGACCGCGAAGTAGACTGAATTGCCAACGACCACATTTCCGTGCGCGCCCAGCGTTAACTTCAACGAACTCCTGCGGGCGAAGGGCGTCGCGGCTACAACACGGAGCCGCCCCCTTCGCCATTCACCGAGCAAGACCGGCCGCTGTCCAAAGCATGGTAACTTCCTCGCCCCCAGCGGTACAGATCATGGCCACAAGCTTCGAGGGAGCCTACTATGTCGGTGGGCGTTCACGTGAATGCCTCCCGGATTGACCGCAATCGAGAAATATTAATTAATTGATGTAAAATACACTAAGAGCAGAGATATCTGTCGGTTACATAATAGCGTGTAGTTTTCTTTTCATTTAATTTAATTTGTTCTAATAAGACGTTCAGCAAATTCCTTTACAGTTTCTCTTATTTGGCCTAAAAAATTATTTATTAAAATTGAATTATCTATTTCTCCTGGTTTAATGAAAATTCCTACTTCGTTAGATGTTACAGATTTGCAGAAGAATAGATTATCGTATTAATTCATAAAAATTAAGTTCCAAATTTATCGCCCTTTATCATTTAAATATTATATTTGGAACACTCAAAAAAATGTTTATATTTAACTAATTCTTTTAAATATAATACATCAACACAAATTCAACAATCCAAACTTACGTTCTATGCCTCGAAAAGTATTGCCGCTAAATCAGGGGCGGATCCAGCTGATCATTTTGGGGCGGGGGGTGGTGCATCAAAGATCTTTGTTAAATAACAAACATGTATTTTATTATTTTGTATATTATTTATGTTCTGTAGATATTATACAATATTATTGTTTAAATAATTACATAATTCGAACAAATAAATATTGAAGTCAAGTTTGCCAAATAAAGGAAGGTAAACAAAAACTCTAGGTCTTTCAAGGGGGGGTCCGCCAGTATGCTAAACAATGACATTCACAGAATCACTTCTCAAACCGCCATGCCACGGCGTCGCCATTTTCGTATTAAGGTTCCTTATGAACTCAGTCGATCTCGTGGAACACTCTCTTCGGCACGAGAAGCGCGAGAGAGTCGACTTAGTAATTTTTGCATATTTTAATTATAATCAGACCTATACCTTATTCGTAATCGAGCGGATGGATAGACGGGGCCCACCGAAAGGCAAACATTTTGTCGTTAACCAAATTTCCAGTTTCGAGGATCCGCAAAAGGATTCTACTTACACGTGTTGGAGAAAGTTATTTATTATACAAAGGTACAAGGATTATCCACTTTTTCAAGTTTCGGGGTCTAGTTTTTCTGTCAAACAAACGCCGTTTTTTCGCGCTGGCTCAGTGCATCAACTTATATCACTGCAGCACCTCTAACTGGGAGGTCTTAGGTTCGAGTCCCGCCGGCGGCAGGATTTTCGACACTAGCTTGTCAGCTAGGTCGAATTGAGTCGCTGTCTGGAGGAGAATTCTAGCGGCCAGCTGCTCTGATCGGTAATTGGTGGTTTCTCTGATCAACACCAGGCGAATGCCGGAGTTGCCCTTAACAAACAGGCCACGGACCGCGCGTCTTCCCTTCCTCTTCCGTGTCCTATTCTCACCCCTTTCACACACACACACACTTACATTAACATGTACTTCACTACCAAACATGCCGGAAGACCGGTGAGTGACTTAGAACTTGTCGCGGCTGGAGCGGTGACCCGCTGGTAGGAGATACCTGGTTGAGGAAAACCCCGTTAGCTGGCGGCAGGTCGGCGCCGGATCTGGCCATCCAGCGGGGGAGGACCACCGCCACCTCCCGAGTAAAAACACGCACTACAATTACGGGAATAATGAACATAGTATTTGACGCGCCCGGAATCACTATTAATCAGTCAATTGAAATATGACCCTCAGGCATTAAAAAACTAAATTAGAGACAGTCAATCGTCCTCTTTCATTCATAGGACAAAACATTTAAACCGTTCTCGTGTAAAATTAATTAAATGTAACGCGCTGTTTCGCTCCGAGGCACAGATACTGCCTTCATAAGTCCTCATGTCGAAGGGAAGTTTCCTGTTGAACGTATACAGTCACAATTTCCTCGTCTCTGTGTACACGGTATGCCACACAATTCCTCAACAAGCGGAGATAGTGGTCGTTTTCCCGTAGACACTATACTTTTTTATGAAAACACTCAACGTGTGATAGTCATTTGGAGTCAAAATATATATGAGGCATATTCTCAGAAATATTTGCATATATCTGCTTTCATAATTATTTAATACCAAAATTGAATTTACAGAAAAGGGATTAGCATTTCATTACGTTAATCATGTTATTAGTTATACTTTGGGGAAATCGGCGTAATTTGGAGATTGGATGAAATTAAAACATCATTTCCTGGTGTAATGAAATGGTTACAGGAGGAATTAATGGCACTATATTCTAGGTAATCATTCTATAGCTCATAGAGTTTTATAATATAGAAAAAATTACGAATTATAAGCGCTACAAAAAATTGAAATTATGCATTTTCCTTTTTCGGGGAGATCATTTAAATATCCAAATGGTGAAATTTCACACTTTGCGCGAGAGTGCAAGTGGTGGTAGCAGTGGATATTTTACTCGTGATTTTATCGAGTAAATCAATGGCAAATAATTTCGTAGTGCCCAAAATCATTTGCATCATTATTTCACACTAGCAGATCCCGGTAGACATTGTTCTGCTCTCTCTCTCTCTCTTTCCTGTTTCCCTCTCTCTTTTCACTCTTTTCCCTCCTTTCCCCTCTCTCTTACCCCTTTCCGTCTTTCCTCTCTTATTTCCCACTTCTCTCTTTTTCCCGTTCTCAATTCCCCTCTCTTTTTAACTCAATTTACCTTTCATCTCTTTTTGCCTGACTTTTCTTCCTATATTTTAACTACTCTTTTCCCATCTCTTTTCTCGTTTCTTTTCCCCTCTCTTTTCACCTCTCGTTTCCCCTCTCCTTTCCCTCTCTCTCCTTCCTTCCCTCTTTTTCACTTTACTTTTCTCCCCCTCCCCCTTTAGCCCCTGACATCCCCGTCTCTCTCTCTTCCTTTCTCTTTTCCCCCCTCTCTGTTCCTTTCCTTCTCTCTATATTTCCCTCTCTCTTTTCTTTTCTATTTCCTTTTCTCACTTTCCCCCTCACTCCTCTCACTTTCCCCCTCGCTTTTTCCTCTCTTTTCTCTCATCTCACTTTTACCGTCTTTACCTCTTCCTCTTTTTTCTTTCTTTCCACCTCTCTCTATCTCCCTCTCTCTTTCACCCTTCTCTCTCTTTCCCCTTCTCTCTCTTTTTCTGTCTCTCTATGGTACGTATTGGCAAAAAAGCGGACAAAAATAGTTATACTCAATAAAATGAAATGATTTTAATCAAGAACTGTATGTTTAATGTTTATTTGAAGTTAATTTGCTTTTAAAGTGGTTCACACTTCTTACTGCGAAATGTTATGCAACAGTAGTGTCAGTAGTATCGGTTTCTTCAGGGTTGCCTTCCTCTGCGGTTTCGTCGTCTCGTTTGTTTGTTTTTCGGTTTTGTTTTCATGAAAAATTTGAATGGACGTTGTCCTCTGAACAGAGACAACATTTCATCCATAGTATAGTGAAATGTAGGACGGAAGTACCTGGGAAGTGAAGCGTTTAGCTATCGAACACATTTCGAAACAGTGCTCACTTGTCATTTTTCGATGCTCGGCTGTCGTGTTCTTTTCGTCAAATCTAAGACTAAAATCTATCTCTACCAATAGTGGCTCTGCGTATTGCTTTCCAAAGAAAATCTGACTACAAATCATGCACTGAAACATTGTAGTCTTGATATACATCCATAAGTAGTACTACACTAATAAATAAATAAACCTCGGTTTCATTTGTCCTTTCAATATACCTTCTTACAGATTTTTCATGTATATGTGTAAAAATTATCTGAATTATTGATTGGAAAAAACATTTGAACGCTTCTTGCAAATTATGTGTTTTACTCTCAGGAGTAACCTCAGAAGAAAATTTAACAATATTGCCGTTGTGTGTTTTGGAGTGCCTTGGCGGAACTGATAGATAATTTTCCTGACTTAGCAATCATTCAGTAAAATAACTACTTACTGTACTATCCACAATAACTTAATCGTATTCTGTATCGTCTTCATCTGCAAGCACTTCTAAAATATTTTCAACTTCACCCTCATCTAATGACAAATCCTTCAGTAATGCTTCTATTTCCGATTCAGCCAATGCTCCTGACATCTTGAGTGAATAAACAACTGAAAAATAGTCTAACTCTTACCGTCAATTATGTTCAGGAGCGTTATTAATAAAATGGTATTAAAGTTGACAACATAGACAACGCAAAAGAAACAAAATGTTCCTACATAGATAATAGTGGAAATACAATGAATTAAAACCAATGAAAGCATGATCGAAAAACTACGTCTATTGAGAAGGAGGAGTACCAAACCCGCACTAGAAAAATGCAGATTTAAAAATGATTTATGTTCTCTACATTATTAAGAATTAATGTAATTGTTGAGACAGTTTCACTCTTCATTTTCCACAACAATGGTAGAAGATTTATTTTCTTCCCTCATACAGAAATAAAATAAATTTTCAGCCGTAGTTGTGGAAAATTAAGAGTGAAACTACCTCAACAATTACATTAATTCTCAATATTGTAGGGACATGCATCAAGTGAACTGAAAGTAATATAAAGGTGGTGGGCTCCCTGGGCCCCCCCCCCCCTTCGTATTTCTAGAATTAACTCAAATTTGTTCATGAGATGTATTAGCACAAGCTGTTCTTGTTTTGCGCCACAATCACATTTGTTTTCTCTAGGTTTTTGATGGAGTCTACCGCGATTTACTGGAAAATTCATTTTTCACTTCTCACACTGTAGACGCAACACTAATGAACTCGACCAGATTACATTTCGGGAGATCTTTTATTGATAGTAACAGCTAGCGAGCACTTGACTTTGTGTGATCATGCGTTCATGCAATCGGATATGCGAAAGAGTTGCTTGTTCGAAAAGATACTCTCACCGGACATCGAACGTTAAAGCCATCCAAAGCACTATCGACCTTCTGCGCATGTGTAGGTCGAATTTTACACCACTTTTGTGCATCTGTACATGCGCAGAAGATTGAGATTGTAGTCGATTGCTTCACGCTATGGCGTGTAAAAAGTCCCTCTTGTTCATAGTTTCGATCTATCGAGTGATTTTTTCAGTCGAGCCCGAGATGCGCGGCGGCCTACGCTCTTGCCCACACCAGAGACCCAATCGCCCTCTCATTCTAGCAGGTGATGAAGTTTAGATTATAACTTTACATTATAACCACTGCAAGAGTCCTCTGGTTCCGAAATATCCGAGTGTGGCCTTTGGTCATAAAAACGTGTCAGAGGAGTCCTCGCCCTCCGGCTTCTGTTTGTCGTGACAGCGCGCTGCCGCGGCCGCGCGGAAGAACTTTCTCTTACTTCTCGTTTCTAGAGTTGCTGGTAGTTGCAGATATGAACTTGTTCCCTGGTCTTTCTTGTATTATTACTGTAAGTTTCATAACATACATATGCGTACATTTTTTGTAAATCAAGAAGCGCAAATGAAATGTTTATAGTAGTTGCTTATAGCAGTCATGATTTTAATAATTGTCTAGGTGCAGCGCCTCTGACCGGGAGGTCCTAGGTTCGAGTCCTGACGGCGGCAGGATTTTCGACACTAGCTTTACAGCTAGGTCGCATTCAGTCGCTCTGGAGGAGAATTCTAACGGCCGGCTGCTCTGATCGGTAGTTTTCCGTGGTTTCTCCGATCAACACCAGGCGAATGCCGGAGCAGTACCCTACCAAATGGGCCACGGACCGCGCGCGCGATCTATCCTTCCTCTTCCTTGTCCTATCCTCTCCCCTTACACACCCACTTACACTAACATGCACTACACTATCGCATATTCCGGGAGACCGGTCGGGAGCTTAGAGCTTGTCCCGACTGGGGAGGTGCCCTGCTGGTGGAAGAGTCCTGGTTAGGGGGAAACCCCACTAGCCGACGGTAAGTCGGCGCCGGATCTCACCATCCAGCGGGGGAAGGTCACCGCCATCTCCCGCGAAAAAACTTGCGCTACACTAAAGACCAAAGCAGTTGACGCGCGCGGAAACACGAAAAAATCAATCAATAATTGTCTAGGCTATCGGGGATGAGCCGCGTCTCTGTTGTGGTGATTGTCGTGTCGGTCAACATGTGGCCTTCGTCAGAGCGTACAGCAGTACCGTACAGTAGCTACCACGGCAGATACGCGCCTCATCGCGGATAGTCTAGACAATACATGCTCCGGCCGCAGAAGCCTACGCAATCATGATTTTCAAAATGTATTTACAACTAATGTGAAAGTGAAAAAGTGTTTTTTTTATATGTATAGGGTGCTTGAATAAGTTATCCCTATTTCCTAACAGATGGCTTTATCAGGACTAAATGCATGTAATTTCCTATGCGAACGCCTTTACTAGAAAGTAAGTCGGTAAGCTTGAAGTGTCTGTTTGTTCGCCACAGCGTAAAGAACGCTTTGTTTGTGAGTGCTAAACAAGACGAGTTTTCTTCCTCGAAAAGGGTGTTTGGGGGAATTTTATTACACTATTTTATTCAGAAGAAATGTGCAGCTGAAGCACAGCTTTCGTGTTGAGACTCACGGTGAACATGCTCTGTCGGAAACGACATGCGGAGACTGGTTTCGACACTTAAAAAATAATGATTTTCATCTTGGAGATAAAGAATGCTCTGGTGCACTGAAAAAAATTGAAGACTAAGAATTGGAGACACTAATTAGTAAGACGCATATCAGACAGTTTCGAAACGTTTTCAAACATTACCAATGACCCAGAAGCATAGGCATTGAGTGCCTTATGAGTTAAAGCCGAGACACGCCGAACAACGTTCTCTCACGTGTGAACTGCTGCTTCAGCGGCAGAGAAGGAAAGGTGTTGATTGATTTGATTTTTTTGTGTTTCCGGGCGCGTCAACTGCTTAGGTCATTAGTCCCGTGAGTGTAGTGCATGTTTTTTTTTCTCGGGAGATGGCGGTGATCTTCCCCCGCTGGATGGCGAGATCCGGCGCCGACCTACCGTCGGCTAGTGGGGTTTCCCCCTAACCAGGACTCTTCCACCTGTGGGGCACCGCCCCAGCCGGGACAAGCTCTAAGCTCCCGACCGGTATCCTGGAAAATGTAGTAGTGTAGTGCATGTTAGTGTAAGTGTGTGTGTAAGGGGAAAGGATAGGACAAGGAAGAGGAAGGACAGATCGTTCGCGGTCCGTGGCCCGTTTGGTAGGGTACTGCTTCGGTATTCACCTGGTGTTGATCGGAGAAACCACGGAAAGGAAAGGTTTTTGCATTCTATCGTTATTGGAAATGAAAAGTGATTGCAGTACGTCAACCGTAAGCTCGTTTTATGAAAATATCAAAAAATGGATTGATTCTTAGATAGCCGCAAAAGACGTTGGTTTTTTCAACGTGGAATTCGTTTACCGGAAGAAAGATGAACATAAGTAGGAGCTAGTGATGGGCTTTATTTTGAGTGACATGTTGTGTACCACATAATGTAATTTAAGCATTATCATTCACAAAAAACAGCGATAACTTATTCAAGCATCTTTTAGATATAAAGTATTGAAGAGTAACGAGAAAAAAATCATAACTTTATTAGTAACAGAGAAATGTGCATCCCAAAACGGAATGAATTTATGGCCGTCCGGGTTCTTACAAATCTCTCATTTTGGGGCGCGTTCTACACAATAATTGACTATAAAGTAACAAAATATAGAGTAATGCGAAAAGCATTTGAAATTTTTCTTCTTATATGTGCTTTAATGAAGCAAATTGGACGATTTTGAAAAATTGGTATTTGTCTGCTTTCCCCCCTTTCAAACCATCGTGAAAAACCACCGTGGGCGGTTCTATTTACGACCTTCACTTCACAATTTATTGGGTTACCTTTTCTTGCCCTTTGTTACTTCCTGCTACAGGAAACAAAAATGAGTTATGTATGGAATTGACATTTTTAAAATTTATTTTTTCCCTTTACTTCTTTCTTTCATCTTCGTTCCAGTTCTCAATTCACATTTAACAAAATATCACGAACCCGTTTGAAATCGCGACAATAGACTATTTTGGTTACGCTTACAAAAGAACGTACTCAGGCAGTGCGTCGGCCGTGAAAGAAAGCGAGCGACCTGTAATTGACTTCTGAAGACGGGATCAGTGGGAAGCGGTCGCAAGTCAATAAGCGCCTCACCCCTCAGTTATCTCGTCTGAATACCACCTTCTCTTTTGTTAGGCAGCGTTTGTGACAGCCGCATCGAAATAACGACTTGGAACCCCGGGTCACCGGCCTGTCACGCACCGGGACGTGTATTGAGCCTGTGGGTGAGACACGACGTACTGTTTCCGATTATAAATATCAAAATCACAGCAAAGGTTAATATTAATATTAATAATAATAATAATAATAATAATAATAATAATAATAATAATAATAATAAGTAAATAAAATATGTGAGACGCATATCAACTCGAGAAGCAAAATTACTGCAATTAACACATGGGCTATTCCTGTTGCAACATATACCTTCGGAGTGATAAAATGGACTGACATCTCTTTGCAAACTTTTGACAGAAAGCTGAGAACGACGCTAACTAAACATCGACTTCACTATCCGCATAGTTCGATACAAAGGTTATACCTATCTCGAAATATAGCAGGCAGAGAACTTTTAAATTTAGAAGTATTAAGTCGTCAGCAGGAGGAGAAACTCCGTAATTTTTTCCTTTCACGTGACACTCCACTTCACAAGGCAATTTGTTTTCAGGATAAAAACATCAGCCCATTAAGTTTAGCCCAAAAAAGTAGAAGCTTTTCCTACCTAACAGCTCAGGACCGAGTTGATGTCTGGAAGACGAAAGAGCTACACGGCCGGTTTATAACAACGCTGACTGCTGATGATATTGATCTGAAATGGTCCACAGAATGGCTACGAACAGCGGGGCTTTATGGTGAAACAGAAGGATTCCTCTTCTCCATACAAGACCAAGTAGTGAAAACAAGAGCTTATCAAAAGTATGTCTTGGGCCAACGGATTGATAGCAGGTGCCGAGTGTGTAAAATCAACAATGAGTCAATCCAGCATATAAGTAACGGATATCCATCTTTGGCGCAAACTGAATATTTACAGCGACATAATAATGTAGCCAAAGTAATTCACCAGGCACTGGCAAAGAATTATCAACTTGTAGAACAGGAGCAACTCTATTACAAATGTAAGCCTCAGCAAGTTATCAGTAATCATTTGGCACGAATATTATGGGACAGCTCAATTATAACAGACAGGGCGGTTGAAGCTAACAGACCAGATATTGTCTTATTTGATAAAACAACAAGAAGAGCAATGATAATCGATGTTGCAGTTCCCACAGACGACAAACTGGTGTCAACTATTGCTGAAAAGAAATACCAACCTCTCGCTGTGGAGTTGAGGGACATGTACAGGTTACGGAGCGTAGACATAGTGCCTGTGATAGTGTCAGCAAATGGCGTGGTAACCACGGATTGCTTGAAAACTGGACAAAGGCTGCGATTAAAAGAAAATCACCTCAGAACAATGCAAAAAGCCGCTTTACTGGGCACAGCAAATATAGTCAAGAAATTTTATGAGTCTTGATTAGGGAAGAAAGCGTACTTAGAATATGAAGACATCACTTGAATCCATCAAAATTTAAAAGACTACAAGTTTTGAGAAATGTACTAACACAAATCCATAATTATAAGTATTTCTTCACCGAAGCTCCATGGCTTCGTACTGACAAATTGTGTCTTGAGATTGTCCTCCGACACTTTTTGTGGTGAAAAGAAAACAAATAATAGTGATAATAATAATAGCAATAATAATAATAATAATAATAATAATAATAATAATAATAATAATAATAATAATAGTATCCCACAGATGTTAGTCCCAGGGACCCAGAGTCATCAGTAGCTCGAAGCCAAAGTCAGAGATGGACACCGGATGAATTAAAGGAAGTGATGTGGTGCTTTCACTGCACAAAAGCGAAAAATGGAGGCTCAGAAATAGAAGTTCCCAAGATATGGAGCGAGCGTAATCAAGATGTGAAACCTAGTCTAGATTCAAAGAAGCTTGCCAGTCGACGACTATACATACTGATTAGTAGAAAAATCACAGCAGAAAAACATGCTGCCATTCAGGATAATGCGGAATATGTTCTTCGATAGAACTATCCACATGACGAAAATTGAGAACCATGTAATATCCCTGAAAACTCAAAATTCAAAATTTATTGCTTATTTACCCTTGAAAATAGATTTTTTTACATGGGAGTTTTTTTCTCCCTTTCAAAATTCAAATTTTATTGCTTGTTTATCCTTGAAAATAGATTTTATTACATGGGAGTTTTTTTTCTCCCTTTCAAAAATTCAAAATTAAAGTAGTATATGACTTAGTGTAGGGATCACAGAATTTTGAAAATGTGCACACAATTCACTTTTCCCCATAGCACGTCATACGCAGTTTTTAACTGTTTTTTTTTACGTAAAATAAATAAATAAATAAAAAACAATGGTCCCTCTTGAAATAACATCCTCCCAATGAAGAAACAATGAAAATTCATCTTGCTGTAAATCACACGATATGGATAATAATAATAATAATAATAATAATAATAATAATAATAATAATACCAGCTACAGGTCTGGTTAACAAAAATCTAAAGTATTATTTAGAAAAAGTAGGTCTTCCTCCTCACAAAATTATCCCAAAAGCTCAAAAGTCAGTCATCCTTGAAACCTGCCGGATTGCTCGCACAGTCCTCAATATGCAAAGCTAGGAATGTGGTATGCCTAGAGGCCCCTCAAACCATGAACCCCGGGTGAGAAAGCCCCGAGAAAAAAGAAATAATAATAATAATAATAATAATAATAATAATAATAATAATAATACAGCTACAGGTCTGGTTAACAAAAATCTAAAGTATTATTTAGAAAAAGTAGGTCTTCCTCCTCACAAAATTATCCCAAAAGCTCAAAAGTCAGTCATCCTTGAAACCTGCCGGATTGCTCGCACAGTCCTCAATATGCAAAGCTAGGAATGTGGTATGCCTAGAGGCCCCTCAAACCATGAACCCCGGGTGAGAAAGCCCCGAGAAAAAAGAAATAAATAATAATAATAATAATAATAATAATAATAATAATAATAATAATAATAATAATACCAGCTACAGGTCTGGTTAACAAAAATCTAAAGTATTATTTAGAAAAAGTAGGTCTTCCTCCTCACAAAATTATCCCAAAAGCTCAAAAGTCAGTCATCCTTGAAACCTGCCGGATTGCTCGCACAGTCCTCAATATGCAAAGCTAGGAATGTGGTATGCCTAGAGGCCCCTCAAACCATGAACCCCGGGTGAGAAACCCCCGAGAAAAAAGAAATAATAATAATAATAATAATAATAATAATAATAATAATAATAATAATAATAATAATAATGATGTTGGTCTGCCCGGGAAGGAGCTCGTAGAGTGACCGGAGGCAAAGTCTCGAGGGCCGTTGAGGGCGTTTGAGGGCCGAGAGGCCTCCTGTGGCCAATCACGTGACCGCCAAAAATATGCGAGCAGATGCCTAGGCTGGTGGCTTCGCTTGTGGTGGCAACCGCTCGCCCGGGAGGCGGTGCGTTGCACTGGGTGGCCGGGCACCGGCGCGGTGAAGCCTCAAGGCGGAAGACTAGCACTCGACAGGGTACGTGGGAGCAACGAGAGGTAGAAGAGCGAAAATAACTCCAGAGATGTACATAAATGTAATATGTTGCAAATAAACGCATTGTACGTACAGCTCGTGTCTGTGTCATCATTTAGCTACCACGACGCAGTTATATTACATACGTTATAGCCAATCAATTTATCAAATGTACGTACGTAACGTTCTATTTCGTTCAAAATGATTAGCGCGGGAAGAAAAAACCGCTAAACGCTATCCAAGACGTAAGAAAATTATCAAAGCTGAAATGCTTGAAATATTATTTTTTGCATATCTTAAGAATAAATTAGTATTTTGATTAAAATAACCAGATAAATAACTGGCCATCCATCTATTATATCAACACACACACACATTAAAAAACGTTTTCCTGGAAGTTTGTTGTTGAAATCTAGAGCGTTCATTCTATCTGAAGTTTTCGTTCATAAAATATACTGATAAAACTGATACTACCGACATTAATGCTTCATTCAGCCTCAGGTTAACGATAACCTACTTTACATAACCTGATAAATGTTCACGAATTAGCTCAGACGAGGTCATTATTTGATAACAGTTTTCCCCCTGATGAATGTTGACTCCCTCTCCCCCGAAAACAAATCTATCTGAGGGCACAGTTCAACGGACTACTTTTCCGCTCAGGAACGATCTGAAAATTTTCACATTTAAACTAATTTTACCAAAGAAAAATATAATTTGTTTTTTAATTTGAAATTAGTTCATACACCATTGAGACGTTTGTTTCGATGCTTACCTAAGGTAATTCTTTTGAGATAAATTATTGTTTTATTTTAGTAACTTACACATACAAGTTACAGGAAATCTCTTGAAGAATAATTTTGAGGTTATGGATTTCTTACACATAACTGCATATTACAATTGGGTGCTACAACTTAAGTGCTACTATTCTAAGATTATTTAACAACTTCTTTAAGTTTTTACTATCGCCATTCAATTAACAGAATATAGAAAATGGTTGCAAGTTCAGCATCATACAATAAGGAAGAATTGTAAGATCTAATTTCAAATAATCTAGTTGTATGATAGAACATTAGCAGTATTTGTAAATAATTTAAAACACTTACCAACTTACATAAAATTTATGTTTTTCATATATAATCAGCTTAATAAATGTAGGTTCTATACGTACATATGAACGACATCCTTACGTTCGAGGATTTGGATGGAACAAAATCTTCTCTGTGAATAGCAGGAGTCCATTTCTTCTGCATAGCAGGATCTTTTGGAAAACCAACACATGCACTTCCGAGTCTTCATCGTAATTTCCTAGACACCTCGGAACTACACGTCTAAAAGGCATATCGAAGCGGCAGTAGAATACACGTACGTAAATACACTGCGAACTGCTCCGAACACACGGACCGCACCAGGAGAATTAAACTGAAAACAACATGGTTGCGCCCAATCCAGCCACGCGCTCGCCGCGCTGTCTCATGACTACCTACGCCGACATCTTAGTGACGTCACGTGCCAGTGAGCAGCCTTTGCAAACTGTAGAAGGTGGTGATCCGGGCAACAGAGATCTCTAAGGCAGAAGTAACGCGGCTATCTTGAACCGAAGGATCGTGTGTTCGAATCTCACCTCGGAATGATCTGGCTCTAGGGGGGTGTTTCGTGATTAGGTGTTGAATCGCATTGCGTTTCTGATGCAATATATATTTGAAATGCGCGGTCGCCATGTCCGTATGGATCGGCGAATCGATCTGAACGGGTCACCTAGAATAGGGAACGAAACTTTAGTTGCGGACGGTCAGGCAGAGAGTGCAGAAAATGTCGCCTCGTTCAGCGGTGGCAAAGGCAAGTGAAGAAATGGCAGAACGAAAATCCTAGTTCATCAATTGGACCGAGTGAAAGCAATAGTAGGGATGTAGTGAGGTGATTTGCTAGGCGTGGAGTAAAGAGAGAACTACAGAATAAGTGAAAACGAGAGACAGAGCAGAGAGACAGATTTGGTGACACCTGTTCGTGTGAGGCCGAAGCTAATAAGGTGAGTGTTGTGCAACGCAACAATATCCAGACTACATCAACAAATCAAATACCTATGGAATAAAAAACTAATATTTTCGTGGATTGTGTACAACAGACGTGTGATGAGCGAATAATCGCTTAAGTGGACGGTAACCCGGTGGATGGTGAGCCACAAGCTAGTGCATTGGACATGAACAATCGGAGCGAGAATAAATGGTGCGTTGTCACCGCCAAGCAATACAGCGGATTGAAGAGAGAAATGAATAGTGCAGACAAAGAGGCGAGTGTGATCCCGAAGGAAACTTCCGCAGCCGCCATTTGAGGTTCTACGCGCACTGCCAGGGGCGCGCCGGCGAGCAGGGACGTTGCGCTTCAAGGTCATCCCGGCTGTTTCCCACCACCGCGCGGCGGAGGCGGCAGCGAGGGGCGACGGCGACAAAGCTTCGTCAAATAGTAAGATCGCCTCAGAGCGAACTTTATTTACGCGACATAGTTAGGTTCTTGCAATGGTAAGGGAAGGTTTTTGGATTTTGAGAGGGGGGAAGATTGGTATTATATTCAATATATGTTAATTTTGATTTTGTAAATAATAACACAGAAAGCGGCATTACTGTGATAAAAAAATAAAGAAACACTGCGTTTATTTAACTAGAGCCGGATCTCAGGAAATATCTCTAATAACGGGCGAAATATGTTGAATAACAGAACGGACGTAAGAGGAGGACTTCAAGTATATAAACTTTGGCAGAAATATTAAGTTTTGGAAAAATAATCGAAAAGAGCAATGTTTTAGGAAAGACAATTGAAGGCAATAAGTCGAAATGCACTTGATGCAAAATACAATTTTAAATTAATTAAAGAGAATGAAACTCAGAAATGTAGATAAAATTACATCTGAACATTTTAATAAATTGTGGAAGTAAATGATATGATGTTAACTATTAAAATGAACGATAAAATGAGGAAAATTCCATATTAGTTGACAGGCTAAGGAGGCGGCGTATGTTTTAGACGTTAACGAGCAGTGGAAAAGGAGCCACAGAATGATTGCAGAGGGCATGGCTGTCGGATGTGGGAGTATTAAAGTGTTATTTTCAAAGAGTATAAAAATTTCGCGTATGTTTTTTGTTATTGTTGGTGTCAGTGTATGTGATAGCAATGTAGGTGGAGTTGCGGAATTAAATTATGAAGGTAACAATTATTTATGACGCAAGTAAATAGAATTGCGCCGGTCATTGCGGTTGCAATATTAAACTTTGAAATTTTGATTTTTCATTTCGATTGTTACGAAAGAAATAATTGTTGCCACTGGCAATAAGCCACGCACCCTATGCTTCGAATATTGATGAAAACGTTCCGATTTCCGTATTGGAGGACTTCGCGGATTCACTCCGAAATGTAATTATTATTATTTTATTTTTCTGTACTTTTCTCAGTAAGCATTGAGAACATTTCATCTATTCATACGACTTAGTCTAGCAAATGCAACTGGTAATGACAGATCTGAGGAAAGACGGAGAAGAAATTCATCTTTGTCCGTCGTTGAATTTAAAAATTTTCGCACAATATGGCAAGTCTGTAGGATTAAAGCTTTTTGGATGGCTATGCAGATTCCTTTTGATAATCCTACTTTTGTAAGACCTGAAGCAAATCGGTCCGTCACCACTCCTGTGGCTGAGATGATTATTGGCACTATTTCAACCTTACTCAGTTGCCAAACATGTTGGATTTCTGCTGCTAAATTCTGGTATTTTAAAATCTTCTCCGATTCTGTCTTATTGAGATTTTTTGTCAATGGACAGCCTACATCTACGATTGTTGCATACTTTTTTATTTAATTGTTAACTACTATGTCCGGGCGATTATAATCCACAGTTTTATGAGTGACAATAGGCCTATCCCAGTAGAGTACTATTTCACTATTTTCTATAACCGGTGAAGGTGAATATTTGTAAAATGGTGGAGGGTTCTCAATTAGTCTATAATTTGATGCCAATTGTCTATGGATTATTTTGGCTACTTGATTGTGCCTCCCTAGATATGCCGTGTTGGCAAGAACTGGGCAACCTGCAATCACATGGTCGATTGTCTCATTTGATTGATTACACATTCTACAGACATCTTTTATACTGCTCTTCAGTATGTGTTTATCACAATTGCGTGTTTTTATTACCCCGTCTTGAATTGCTATTATAAATCCTTCAGTTTCAGGAAATAAATATCCCATTTTCAACCACAGGAGAGAAGAGACTTTATCAATTTTATAATATTTATTCTACATAGCTAATGTATGGCCTAGCTTACAAACTACATACTTACAAACTAATCTAAATCTAATTTGTCTTACATCATGACTTAATTTAATGGGTTATTTTATTATTATAGCTTACAAACTAGATACTTACAAACTAATCTAAATCTACTTTGTCTTACATCCTGACTTAATTAATGGGTTATTTAAGAGATTAGGATATTTTCCATGAAGGGTCTTGTTCTTCCAATCTGTCTGCATGTTACATATCTGGGAAACAATTTCAGTGTTGGTTTCAGCCTTCTGGAGATTTAGAGCAGAATAGTTTGCATCTACAGCAACTACATTCTTCAGTAACACACTATCCGAGGCGTGAAAGTTCATTCTCATTTTCTTTTCTTGTGACCTGCACAGATTGAAGATATTAAGCAGGCCTCTACCTCCTTGGTTTCTGGGAAGATAAAGCCTTTCGACAGCACCCTTGGGATGATGTATTCTGAATTTTGTGAGGGTGGTTCGAGTAATCGTATCCAGTTCCCGAAGGTCTGTGTCTGAATATTTCAGGATACCAAAGGAATATGTCAATACTGGGACAGCATAGGTGTTAATAGCACTTATTAGATTCCTTGAGTTCAATTTTTTGTTCATCAACTTTGTGATTCTTGATTTGTACCTTTCCTTGAATATTATTATTATTATTATTATTATTATTATTATTATTATTATTATTATTATTATTGTTGTTGTTGTTGTTGTTGTTGTTATTGTTATTTACGAAATATATCGAAACCATTTCAGTGGCGTTCCCAGTGTAGGGAAAAGATAGATATATGCTAGAAAGTATTAGTAATAATTCATAATAAATATTATTATTAGGGGGCGGATTTCTATGACAAGTCAAATTTTTATATGCAAATGCATATTTTCGCTTTCTGTTTAATCGTAAATTTCCATTAAAAGTTTTCTAAAATTTAACAAGTGCCTGAAAAATTCCAACGAGTTTGCTTTGCGTAATTCGTCGTTTCGTAAGTTGAGGTTTATGTTCAGGTTTTCAAAGTATTAAAAAGTATTGAAATTTTTGATCGCAGCTTTTTTAATTCCAGCCTACAACAATTGTAATAAAAGTGTTTCTGCAAGCGAATAAAGTAACAAATAATGCTATTTATTAAGTCATATTTTGAATTTAAGTCATATTTTTATGTTTTTAGGTCATAGATGCGTACATATTTCATATAAATTTAGGTCATAGAATTCCACGCATAATTATTATTTTTGAATTATTTATTTACTTAATCTATCCGAACCGTTTTAGAAACATATTGAGCTCTCGTACAAAGTAGAAAACAAGTCAAAGTCGATTTTAAGAAACGAAACTGCTTCCGCGGTGACGCAGTTTCAATTGTACAACTATGCAATGGTTTCAACGTGCAATCGAATTTATTTCAGTTTTCGTCGTTTCCATACTAGTTTGTAGACATTGTTCGGTTACCCCCTCCATGGAAAGTGAAATAATGCGTGTAAGATGTTTAATAGAAACGCTGAAGTATAGAAGTATTTTCCTAAGAATGAGCCAAAGTGATAGTTCGCTAAATAAGTGATCATTACATGTCATTGAGAGAAGTATCCCTCCACCGCGACAGCTATTCAACCACGCCTCTTCGTAAAGTGTTAGGTTATGGCTCCTGTGAAGACATCACTATGCAGAAGTCTAAGAGTTTCGCTGATGTATATGCACGTACGCGAGTCGGGGAAATATTTAAATTTAATTACGTATGTGGAAAATATCTTAACATGCTCTCAAAATCAGTAAAAGAAAAATACCAGGAATGTAAATAGAAAGAAAACTGATTTTAAGCCGGAAACACGTGCACTGCTACGCATCTCGCATTTAAGTCTCGGTTTTAAAATAAACATAATATTTATCACACAAAAATTAAATGTTTATGGAAATGTTTGTAATGTTTATGGAAAAAATAATTTTTACAGAAGAGCACATAACACTGCACTTCATAATTTCAATTATTTCTCGCGGCGAACTATATTTTTTGTCGGACGAGATCATCACAAAAGGAAGCGTCGAAGCCATTTACAAGTTAGCCAACTTCAAACGAACGAATGCAGGAGTCTAATGGGTCTAGAGCACAATGACCACAGAACCTTCAGTTATGTTGCCAGCACTAGCTGTCACTTTGGCTCATCCTCAGGAAAATCGTTCTATAATAAACGGGGTGAAGAGGTCCAGTGCCGACTCGAACATTCGCATTCTACTGTTGCCTTTTCGTCCGCCGTTGCGGAGAGCGGATCCCGACAACTGACCTGGAACTCTTTTACTTCTCGAAAACGACTGTGCAGGAAGCAGAATGTTCAGTCATAGCGTTCTCGCCGTGCTGGACTTGCGCGGGGGCGACCCACACACAGCACGTGCGCGCTCTGAGGCAGTGTACTCGCGAGGCCTCTCTGAGCATGCATGGCGGGCTGCATCGCCCCTTTGTTGTATTCGCGGAAACCTCATCCTAAAGGTCGCTCCACAATTAATAAAATTTTGTTGAAACTTTTCAGAAACTTCCCCAACTCAGTTCATTTATACTCAACGATTAAGGAGAGCTTACGGACATTTAAAAAACTATCGTTATAGAAAACTTGAAGTTCATGTGTTAAGAAACGCATTGAACAATGAAATACATCTGTAATGCAAATTTTAACGACGGAAAAGACAAGTAAAAAAAATAACTTTTCTGTAATTTTTGAAAAAACAAACAAAATAATAGAGTAACATGGCCTTTATGTCATCGTATGGAGTACATTTAGAACTACCCCTTCCAAAATTTTAAAGAAAAAATTTGGAGATGTTTTTGACAAAATCTTTTTTGTTAATTTTTAAAATTGCAATTATTGCGCGCAATATTGCACGAAATCTACTAAAATTTTCAAAAAAATGTACATAACCTTAATGAAAGAATTATTTATGGATAGCAAATTTCATTTGAAGGAAAAATCTCAAACTTCAATTTTGTATTTGTGGGAAGACGCCGAAAAGAATTCGAACTTTTGCAATTTCCGATAATTCAGTGTTAACCGTGAAAATCGGACCTATGCCACCTTTGTAATTGCATATTACTCTATTCTTTCAAAAAATTTAAATAAAAATTGGGAGCCTTTTTTGAGAAAATTTTGAAAATGTCAGGGAAATACCCCAAATTGTAAAGAATTTTCAAGTAGAGACAGATGGACAGGGGTTTCATGAATTTGGAAAAGATCGTACGTGTAGTTTAGGCGCTAGTAGTGTTCACAGACGGACGGACAGGCAGACGGACAGACACAGGATTTTTTTAAAAAAAACAAACACTTTTTAGGTATAAGGGGACCCCAAAACGTGTATTTCCGTTGAAGCCTCCCGGACATTTTCAACGTTTTCTCAGAAACAACTCAAAATTTTTTCAATAAAATTTCTTGAAAGCATAGAGTTAAATATACTTATAAAGGTGGCATAGGTCCGATTTTCACGGTTAGCTCTGAATTTTTGAAAATTGCAAAAGTTTGAATTTTTTGGCGTCGGAATCTCGGCCATCGGGCGGACACAAATTCTTTGCTGAGATATAACTGCATCAAACAGTTGATGTTTTAAAGGAGCGTGTGTCTTTCTTGAAAAAGTTTGGGCAGGGAATTGTTCCTTCCATACCGTCATCACATACGCAAATTTGTCACATATCTCAAACCGTGGCTTCAGTGCAGCGCAGCTGTATAAGCTCCTTATTAAGATAAACGTTTTTTAAAAGTTCTAAAATCGCATGAAAGAATATATTCCACAATTTCAAAATCAGCTCTAAAAAATAGACATCATATGCGTTATTTATTAGAAAAATGGACTGTCGTACCACTCTTTGATGATGAAGTAGACGTACAAATCAAAATGAAAATGGTAGCAAATCTAGCCAGAAAGAATCTACATGGCAGAGTGATATTTTCCTTTTTGTGGAGAATTGGATGGAGAATAATGTGGTAAGCGCAATTCTGTCCCGATGACCGTTCATTAATTATTAATTTATTACCATACATCTAATTCAATTGTTATTGAATTAGTTGTTATTGTTATTGTTGATGTTATTGAAAGCAATAGCCGGCTTTGTGTCATCTAAAAGCAGATATGTTCTCTTGCCTGAAGGTGGATACTAGTTTTATTCAAAAATGGCCTTCGACCTGGAAAAGCAAATCATATTTAGAAGCTCAAAGGTTATTTATGAAGTTGAAAGCTGTGAAAGGCTGCGCTGAAAGGGCTGTTAATTTAATGCAAGATTTTCATGCAATACTGACTGTAGATGAGCGAAAGCAATTTGTGTTGTTGTTCATGAACATCTTTCATTGTACCCATATCGCAAGAAAGAAACGCTGAAAGAGGTACCCAAAAGAAAAGTACAGATCATAACGCAGTCTAAAGAGTGAAAATTAATTAAATTTTAATATAAAAATATATATTAAACACGTATCAGTAATTTTCCACTGACTAAACACAATTAGAGAGAGAGAGAGAGAGAGAGAGAGAGAGAGAGAGAGAGAGAGAGAGAGAGAGAGAGAGAGAGAGAGAGAGAGAGAGAGAGCGAGAGAGAGAGAGTGATTATATCAGCAAAAAAAAAATCTTTTTAAAAAACCATTTACTAATTATTAAAATTATTAATTGCAATGGACCAAAATAAACATCAAAAATCATGAGGTCAAAAAAATCCTCGTTTATGTAACTTTTTTTTAGAATAAAAACGGACAGCAAGAAAGTGTTTTACGCTACATATTTTAGGAGTACGACAGCGGTCTTTAATAATCATAACGGGGAAACCTTTGTTAAAAGCGCCGAATTCTGAAAGCGCCTCAGGCGTCCTACATGAACGCGCTCTGGCGACTTCTTGGGGATTTGTCCTCCGCGAGGCGGCGCCGCGACCCGACCAACGACCGCGCGTGGGGATGCCAGGCCAGCTCGTCAAGCACGCGACGACCCCTGCTTCGCCTGTTGCTCATGGAACCACGCACTGAAGGACATGCACTGGCGGACGAGTTTTAATTGTTTCGCATGCAGAACACCAAGAAGAAAAATAAGTCCAAGAAATAACCGCCTGGAAAAGCATCCTTCATTAACTTCATCGATAATGGCCATGAAATATCCCGCCTCATTAGAATGACCTCCTTACATTACCTTCACCACTTTTGAATTTAACACTCAAACATTCTTTTATTTTGTTCAACTTGTCTGTTATTTTTTTTTTGTTAAAGCCCTAGTAATAATTCTACAGAAAATGTGGCGGTGGGTGACTGTACTGCAGGGTACTTATCAATTGTTATTTTAATACCTTCATTGCAAGCAACTCTCTATTGTATTTACTGATTATTTCAAGCATGAATTGTAAATTTTCGTGTGAAATAAAAAAGTTAAATTGAGAAATTTATACATTTAAGCCGTTATAGAAATCTATAAAATGCAGTTTTGTTTTAATCTACATTTCTGTGTGTGCACTA